>VMBQ01007511.1:9853-44960 GCA_007657795.1 Dreissena rostriformis | reverse complement strand
ACATTAAGCTCTTGTTTGCTACCTGAAGACTTAACATTAAGCTTTTGTTTGCTATCTGAAGACTTAACATTACACTCTTTTTTACTATCTTAAGACTTAACGTTAAGTTCTTGTTTGCTATCTGAAGACTTAACATTAAGCTCTTGTTTGCTATCTGAAGACTTAACATTAAGATATTGTTTGCTATCTGAAGACATAACATTAAGTTCTTGTTTGCTATCTGAAGACTTAACATTAAGCTTTTGTTTGCTACCTGAAGACTAAACATTAAGCTTTTGTTGGCTATCTGAAGAAGACTTAACATTACGCTCTTGTTTGCAACCTGAAGACTTAACATTAAGATATTGTTTGCTATCTGACGACTGAACATTAAGCTCTTGTTTGCTACCTGAAGACTTAACAGTAAGCTCTTGTTTGCTATCTGAAGACTTACCATTTCGCTCATGCTTGCTTTCTAAAGAGTTATTGTTAAGCTCTTGTTTGCTTTACGAAACTTATCATTTAACTCTTCATTCCCTTTTGAAGAATTATCATCTAGCTCTTGTTTTCTTTCATAAGACATACAATAGTATGTTCAAGAACAGAAGAACTGAACATTTATGTAATAATTTTTATTAGAATGGGTACAGCTGGCATGTAACACATATGATACATGTTAAATTGTTTATATTACAAAAACATTCTTCAATACAGCTGATAAAATGAACAACATGAACAGTGACCAAATATTCAACAGCACAACACAATTTTAATTGGTAAGTCTCTAGTTTTTGAGAGAAGCCTTGCATATTATGAACTGTCTTCATACAAATGCGTCGACCATTAACAGCAATGGTTAGTGGATATATGATTTTAATAATATGCAATGTATGGCCCTGAGGGAAACAAACATAACTATACTATCAGTAGTAGGTAGCCATCATTTGTTAAGCAATCAAACACTAAGTACTTCATTTTTTAAATATTAAAGCAGACATTTCATCTGATATTGTAAAAATCGTGGCTATGACATTCTTTTATGCACGATTCTGTCAGCTGAAACAATGCAGAGCTTTCATTAAACCTGAAGTTTGTATAGTGACAGTGACCTGTTTTGCTAATCTGGTATGGTCAACAGTTATGCAGTATACATAAACAGTATTATACTTAATCATAGTAAAGTATGAAATTCATGCACAGTATACAATGAGTATAATAAATAACAAAAGTATATAAACAATTATAAAGAATCAGGTATTTTGCTTAACTAAATCATTCAACATTTTACAAAGACCAAAATAAAACAAAAGGGCCCAAGGCCCTAGGTTCCTGACCTGAGACCCAATGTTACTGCTCTGAGCAGCTTTTGTGATGTTTCCGTAACCATTTTAACCATTATTATGAAAATAATCTAGCCTCCCAGTGGTAATGTTCTAAAAAAACAGGGTGGAGCCAACCTAGACCTTGGGAAATGATAAGGACAAACTTGGTAGAGGACCACTATCACTGTGTCCTAAAGGCTCCCTATGTGTTAAAGACTAAACACAGAAATCACAAAATAATACAACACGAGATTTAACTTAATTGTTCTAATTTAAAACATACTAAATTAACACTTTTTCGAATGACTAGTTTATATAGTTTATATCAACATTTACAAGCAGCAAACTGAGTAATTTAGGTCTTTTTAAAGATGATGAATCTGTGAAATAAATATCTTGTTTTACACATACTTTGTCTTCTTAAAACTAATGAGTATTTTACTGCCTATCTGGCCTGTCAAAACTTCTGTTTGTTTTACATTTGTGTCCATCGTCGGATACCCACGTTCCACCCATTCCGCTACTCTCCATTTATCGAATGCTGGAGAGTAACGGAATGAATTAGTCGTGGGTATCCGACAATGATTTGTGTCGTGTTCTGAGAAAACTGGGCAAAATGCTTGTGCGTAAAGTGTCGTCCCAGATTAGCCTGTGCAGTCCGCACAGGCTAATCAGGGACGACACTTTCCGCCTAAACTGGATTTTCGCTAAGAAGAGACATCATTTAAACGAAAAATTCCATAAAAGCGGAAATTGTCATCCCTGATTAGCCTGTGCGGACTGAACAGGCTAATCTGGGATGACAATTTACGCACAAGAATTTTGCCCAGTTTTCTCAGAACACGACACATTTTGCTGGTTGCCAGATTGCTGCAGATGAATGCCTGAGTCTTTTGAGCTTACCGTGTCTGCACATCTATAATATAAATCTGTGAAATATTTCCAGAGATAATTGTCAAAGACGGCGTTTAAAATGTAAATAAGCAAAACCAGAAATGTTGGCATCTTTTTTTCTTGAAAGGTATTTTTTCCCTTTTTATTTCAAAATTGTTAATATTGCCTGTAGGGATATATTCATACTTTGTGGTTTGCGAAACAGTACCAAAATTATTTTTGAAATGAGAAATATTAACAGACTTCAGGAAAGATAAAGATTCAGTCTCTTAAAGCAACAAAAAACATTTTAATGAAATGTGATACTCGACTACCAGCAAGTAAACATTTTTTTCTGACAACATAGACTTTTTATATTTATGATTTCCATAACAGCTTAAGTTCATAGACACATTTTCCAGCACATTTACTAAATGCGTCTCAATGTTATATAGCGCAGTTCATGGTAACTTAAGGGACTCCACCTCCATGGTTCTGTATAAAGGTAACAACCCTCAAGACTTAATGTCAGAATTGGGAACTGGACTCGGGGTTATATAAGTTGAGAACTGTGTGAACCCACCACTGCGATATATTCACTGACAAGAAATTAAGAGAACAAATAATTTGATACCACCATATCCTTCACAGAACCGAATTTTGTTAACAGTAGTTGACAGTTAACTACATAACCAAGCTAAAAAGGTTCAAATTTGCTTCCCAAAGAACCATTTGTTTCGCAGGCAGAAATGCAAAATATGGCAGTCAATCCGATATAACTAGATGGAGTTCTTCCAATTCCCACAGCACCATCAACCCTGACGCCCTCTACCCAGAACCAGGTAGTCGGTCATGTGTTCTATCCCCCACACTTAACATGGTAGGCCCCATTCCACTCTCTCCAGTCTCCACAACTTCATGCACTTATGCCTACATTTTTTTCTTCACCTTTAACCCTCGTTCAATTCAGATGATTTGCTAGCACGGCTGTTCCATTCAGATGATTTGCTATTGCAGCTGTTCCATTCAGATGATTTTCTATCGCAGCTGTTCCATTCAGATGATTTGCTATCGTAGCTGTTCCATTCAGATGATTTGCTATCGTAGCTGTTCCATTCCGGTGATTTGCTATCACAGCTTAGTTAAAGTTTCAGTCATCAGTTTTGATATCGGAAGACTTGGACCACATCCTCCATGCTGTTTGATTATCACAGATTAGCTAGATCTTCCAGACCATCATCACAATGAACTATAACAAATTAAACATGTAACAAAATTATTTTACTCATTAAACTGTGGCAATGAACATTTTGCTCTTTTTACAATTGAATCAAATCTTAAAACATATTACAAAAACACTATACATATATAAGATATATATACTGGTAAATGTGACAGTACAATGGAATGGTTTACAAATTAAATGAAATAACAATTTTAGCTAAAACAGGTGTTGCACTGTTAAGTAGCGAAATGAAAACATACAGATTTTAGTGTTGATAAAAGTGTGCTAAAATAACCATGTTACCTGAAGAGTTGTGAGAGGTCCTCACTCTGGCTGTGCAGTTCCTGCTGCAGATCACCCGCTACCTTCTGGTTGTCATGCAACCTGCAAGCAACCAATCACAAGACATAACACAACCGCTACTGTACGGACGGAAGAACAAACACACAAACAGGCAGACCAATCGCTATATATCTATCAGCATCAGTAGATACAGTGTGCATAAAAATACCCACACTATCCATAAAGATGATATGACGTTGTATGATCAATATTTTTGTGAGTTTTCCGAACAGAAAAACTGATTATTTAATAATCATTTGTGCTGTAAATTTGAAACGCACTTGCATTTTTGTAAAAAGAACAGGTGGTTACATTATATAATCAATGATATTCAGAAACGCATTTACAATTATTTTGTTTTGCAGTGATCTGAAATAAATTGCTACATACACTGCAGAGATGATAACTTACAAGTCGGCAAACACATGCCGTGGAAATAAATACAGGTGGTGATGCGAGAGTTTGAAAAGCGCAAAAATGAAGTACCAAGTGAAAATATGTGATTCTTCAGTAAGCCTTTGTTGTAATGAAGCTTACATAAATAGGTTTTCAGGGCTTTTTTTCCTTCTTTAGCAAGGGCCTTATAAAGGCCCCTTCACCCCCCCCNCCTAAGAGAAGGGTCCCTTCCCCAATGAGAATTTCTTTTAAATGATGCAATTTTCCCCAAATTTCAAGATTACTTTTGAAAAATGTTTCTCCTTTCTTAGTTTTGTATATATTTTTTTCCCCAAAATGGAAGGCCAGGCCCTTTCCTCAAATCAAGAAAAAAAGCCCTGGTTTTCAAATAAACTAAACCCACCCTTGTAAGACACTCCTGATCAGCATGTTACGCATCCTCTTGAGTTCGTCCCGTGGGCCTGATGTTCCCATCATTGTCTCAGAAACGGACCGCTGCATGAGTGGACTGGGTTGATAATGGTGCCTCTCCTGTCGAGTAAGACTGGCTTCTATTCGTGTGATGCAGCGCTCAAAGTCACCCTTGTACTTCAAACACATCTGAAATTATACTGGTATTTGTTAATAAATTATGTAACAAAGTTTAAGAGCTGTTTTTAAATCGAGTAATATATTCATATTCATAATTTTTAATATCTTGTTTGAAGTTTGAAGAAGATGGGATAAACGCTATTGGACTTAGACTTATATTGGATCGGCTAAAAAGACAAAATTTAAGACAACTGAAGTTGTCAGAATTCCTCAGTTCCATGGATACTAATTTGGCATAATATAACAAGATTGGTGAAAACCGTTGAAATTTATCAGAGAAGAATATTGTTAACCAACTGACAAACATTCATAAACTCATATGATTATGATAGATAAACATGAATCTGCAGTTGAGAACTCTCAAGACATGTTTCTTACACACAAACTTGTGTAGCAAAATACTGATTCTGTTATGAACCTTTATCCGATGATCTTGTCATAAATATTAAACCACCTAACACAAATATTTTAATTGGAGAGTAAGAAAAAACAAATCCCCCATAAAAGGGAAACGTCGCGAAAAATGTCCCCTCATGAGGGTAGCTTCCCCTGATGGCAAGAGAGGGCCCTGAAAACAACATCTACATAGGATAAAGTCTAACAAAACAATCCTCAACGGTCAACAAATATCTTTAGAAGACATATATCCCCGGCAGGTATGTCCTAAATTTCTGAAAGGCAATACAAATTGACAATTGAATCCACAGGTGGTTAGCATGTGGCTATGATATTAATTAGTAAAAACAATTCTCTAAACAAATAATAATTCACTATCAAATATACAGTGGAACCCCTCTAAACCGGACACCCCCGGGACCAAGAGGAAAATCCAGTTTAGAGAGGATTCCGGTTTAGAGGGGAAATATACTATTTTACTTTCAGAAGGTCAAATACATAGCCTAATGGGGGGAAACACACCCTTTCAGCAAATTTTAATAGTTTATTTACATATAACATTCGTTCATGTTGCATCACATAAAAACAACAAATTTTATTATTTTATTTACATATAGCATTCATTCATGTTGCATCACATCAAAACAACAAATTTTAATAGTCTATTTATTTTCCCAATGAGACATGTACACAGACTTTTTCCGCATGATATCCCCAATCGTCGACATTCCTACCCCATATTTCTCCGACAGCATCTTTAGTGTAGGTTAAGCCAACATCTCTGACTCTTTGATCAATGTGATTTTGTCTTCTAGAGACAATTCCACGCGCCTTCGCTTAGAAGGAGGTTTGGACATTTTTAGTCTTAGTTATCTTAACTGCTAATTTGAAAATCTAAATGCAACTGCTTCAAGAACTCTGCAAATCACTATTTTATATGACACTAAATTAGCAATTGTAATAAACAATTCAAAATTAATAAGCATTAAGCTCATTAAAATTTAGCACAGCTTCCTACATCAAAAGCAAAACACACAAAATAACCCTATGTTTGTTATCAGTAATTATAATCAGTATTATCACTTCTATTGATCGATTTATTCATCAAATGCCCAATCTCTTTAAATTGTTTTGCGATTTTTACAGTTTGACAAATTTTCGACCACCTTTATTAATTTCACGCGTCTTTAATCCGCTATTCACAAGTTTTTGACACTAGGTCTGAGGTGCAATAAACTTGCCGTGACTGGCTTAGAGAGGTACAATTACGTATGGAATGACCCAATTTTGCACCAAACAATGACCGGTATTTGGAATTGAGGGGATTCCGGTCTTGGGGAGATATTTTACACATGGTTTTATAGGTTAAAAATGGGACCGGACAATTTTTTTGGTTAAGAGAGGATTCCGGTGTAGAGAAGATCCGGTTTAGAGGGTTTCCACTGTATATATATATATATATATATTTGATAGTGACATTTTTTTCAGAGAAGTTGATTTTTCGTTCTAATTTGATTATTTTTCAATGAAAATGATGTTTTCACTAATTAATATCATAGCCACACGCTAACCACCTGTAATTTATGGTTGGGGATCAAGCAGTACCTGACTTAGACTTCTCACAAAGTTTTCCAGCAATTCTGCCAGCTTTAGCAGACGCTTCTCAATCTGTTCACTTTTATGGCGTATCTCCCAGCTTTGTCTGAAACAACAGTGAACATTGTGATAAACAACAATGGTCAATATTAAAACAAACACAAAAGTACACATAAAGATCAGCAATGGTCAGAATTGCGACAAAAAATGGTACACACTGAAATCAACAATGGTCCAAATTGAAATCAACAATGGTGCACACTTTGATCAACAATGGTGCATACTTAGATCCACAACAGTGCACACTGAGATCAACAATGGTTTGCAGTTAGATCAACAATGATGTGCACTTAGATAAACAATGGTGCACACTTAGATCAACAATGGTGCTAACTTATATCAACAATGGTGCACACTTAGATCTACAACAGTGCACACTTCGATCAACAATACAGCCCATTAAAATCAACCATGTTACACCTTTAGATCAAGAATGGTGCACATTGAGATCATTACAATGACAAACATGTAAAACAATTCAAAATGGCAAACTTGAAAGGTTAAGACATTTTTTAACGTTATTAGGAAAGTTAGCAGATTATTACTAAAGGTGGTTGCTTTTTTTGTTTTCTGTTTAGAACCAACTGTGTCCCTTTTCCAATTATGACACAATCTTATAAAATGATTTTATTTTTACAATAATAAACACGTTTTGGTTTTGTTGTATGTAAACATCTAATTGTATTACTTTAATTGTTTAAGCTACTTCCAAAACAGTCTCATCAACCATCACTGCCTCAAAGCTTCATCAATTTTCATACATGACTTAACAAACAAATGTTAAACAAACGCTTACCTGTACCAAACATGGAATTGTTGGAACTGTTCCCTTGCCTTCGTCTGACAATGATCCGAGAACAGGGACTCAATCTTGATGCAGTTTTCAAACAAACGATGTCTGTGGGATAACACATAAACTCATTACACGATTAAAAACAATAGTTATTTGTAATCAATTATTATTTGACTATAGACAAAATACAAAATAACCTACCAAAATGAGTGATGTGTAACCAATTTTAACAAGAGATGTGTTTGTCAGAAACACAATGCCCCCTACTGCGCCGCTTTGAAATAAAATTTCAATTTATCATTTGGCAGGTTTAGAAATGATCTCCCTTTAAAGCTTATTACTTCCCTTGGATTTTGTATATTGACCTTTGACCTTGAAGGATGACCTTGACCTTTCACCACTCAAAATGTGCAGCTCCATGAGATACGCATGCATGCCAAATATCAAGTTGCTATCTTAAATATTGCAAAAGTTATGACCAAACTTTAACCAAGGTTAAAGTTTTTGTTTAAAGTTTTGGGACAGACAGAATGACAGACAGGCCAAAAACAATATACCCCCTCTTCTTTGAAGAACTGGGCATATTTTTTTTCAATTTTTCATATTAAGAGGGAATCATACTAAAAGGCTCAAATAAAGAAATCAAAGGAGTCCCAAGCAGTATGATAAAGATTACTTAATAAATCAAGCAACTACCATTTGTTACAAAAAGTGACTAAAAATAGCCCCGCACCACTTTGTCACAGTAATTGCAGCCTAAGTTCATGGCTAAGTTCAAGGGCACATAATTCAGGATCATGTGGATCATAGTTTCAACGTAGAAAAAATATATGCTTCTGCAATAAAAAAGGCTCAGCACAAGGGCATGTCTGGATCACTTGGAATACAAATGATGGTGATTACATATTTTATGTTTCAAAAGTTGGCTTAATTCGTTCCACAAAGTTATAACAATTTTTACACAAAAATAGCTCATTCCAAAGGCACATTAATGTGGAATGGGTGGATCACTGGGCATGAAAAAGATGTCTTGAACATTTTCACTTCATGGTGATGACATATATCAAGTTTCAATTAAATCACACGAGAAATGTTGATGTTGTTCCTTTCCACAAACATATAATATTTTATGCACAACCAACCACCCGAACGACTGACAGAGTGACTCCTATATACCCACAATCAAACTTCATTTGTGGGGGGTATATTAATCTTTAAACATTACATCATGGTACCCATTATATACCATTGACTTAAAGTATTTCAAAATGCACCAATGCTTTAACAATAGCATTTTCCAAACATTTACATGTCTAACACATTCATCAACATATAGACACATCAATATATGCATGTTTTGTAAACTTTGATATCAGCCTTGCTAATGAAAAGCGGGGCTTGATGCATGTGCGTAAAGTGTTGTCCCAGATTAGCCTGTGCTATCAGGGACAACAATTTCTGCCTAAACTCGATTTTCACTAAGAAGAAAGTTCCTTTAAACAACAAATACCATAAAAGCAGAAAGTGTCATCCCTGTTTAGCCTTTGCAGACTGCACAGGCTTAACTAGGACAACACTTACGCGCATGCAAAAATTCCCATTTTCCCACAAAGAGGTCCAAATAGATTGAAAGCAAGCACTACAGTGGCTTTCTACACACTTCTCATATTTGTGTATCTGCTCATCGTTAAAGGTGGCCCCAGTTTTTCTCCGATCCTCCCCAAACGTCTGCTTGATCTTCAGAATCTGTGTGACTATCACATGGACCTTCTGAACACTGCAACAGACACAGGTACCATGTGCAGCACTAATTTGAGTATTCCAATTTATTTTATGCTTTCCGGTGGTTTATAGAGAAATATCAGTGAATTTAAACTGATAATATACTGTTTCAAACAGTGAAAAATAACAGTGAAAATTATCGATAATTTTCACTGTTTAACTGTGAAATAACGTCTTTTTTTCAAGAAATGAAGTCATTATTCCAGCGAAATTCTCCATTTAAACTCTTTTACAATGTTAATAAATGGTAAAAAAAAATATATAATAAAAAGAAAATTTGTTAGATTCGGTTTAATATCGATTTTAATTCATTCGTTGATATAAATATCCTCTATGGAATGAAAGCAGTTAAAGAAAATAAGAAGTTTTGGTTGTGGTTTGTGGCTCGCGTTGGTTACCCAGGTTGGAATAATTCGCTCCTCTCCATTCAATTTTTTATGGAGATTAACTGAATTATAAGTCATGTACATATGATAACTGTTTAAATCATAAGCATTCAAGCATTAAAAATAATATTTATTTTCATTGTATTGTTAATCCTTTAATTTCATAGGTCCTCTTAAAATGTTATGCACAGCGGACCATGTCAAAGCACATTAAACTATGTAGAACTACATTCAAGTTTGAAGCTTTATAGATACAACAGCAATGAGACTTGTTAAACTATACAAAGCTTAATAAATTGATGTGACCTTGACCCTAATAAACCTATAATTTGAATGAAATATTTATTATGATGCCACCGTACATAGTTTAAACTTATAAAAAAAACTCAAAATTGCCCATTTGTTATACACAATAACAAAACAAAAAAGTGGGTCAAATTTGTTAGTTTGTTATTTTATTTTTACTTATATATATCANGGGGCAGCTAATGCTGAGTGCCTGTGGATTGAATTAAAGATCTCCTGATAGTATATCAGACACCTATCCAGTTAAGAGGGCAACTTGTCAAACATTTAAATTATCTTTATGGACAGGATCATTAATCCAGACACAATAAACATTTAAGATAATACCAGTACAACATTTCAGAACATTTGAGCCTCGCTCTGGGAAAACGGGGCTTAATGCAATTGCATAAAGTGGCATCCAAGATTAGAGTATGCACAGGCTAATCAGGAAAGACACTTTCCGCTTTCATGAATTTTTTTGTTTAAAGGAAGTCTCTTCTCAAAGAAAATCCATATAAGGCGGAAAATGTTGTCCCTGATTAACTGTTCATTCAGAGGCTATACCGGGATGACACTTTACGCACATGCATAAAGCCCAGTTTTCCCAAAGCGCACTCATTTGTTACCAAAACCAATATTCAAGATACTTATTAACATGTGTTACCATCTGTCCTTGCTGTTACAACCAATGCTGTCGTTCCACTTTTTCTTTAGAATCTTCTTATTCAAGTGATCGTCCTGCAACCTCTTGAGTTCATTCTCAACCTCATAGGAAAGCTCCGTAATCTAAAACAGACATTGTCAGGGTGCAGAATCACGTGACTAAATGTTAATTGATGTTAACACACCTGTAAGTGGTTCTTTTTTTCCTCAAATAACTTTTTTAAACATTTTTTTTATGAAATTGCATGAGTACAGCATTCATGTACACGGTAATGCTTCACGCAACGTGAACTTTTGGCACCGATTTCAGAAGTATTCAAGGATTTATTCTTTAATCTTAAGATATCGGCACAAACTGCAAGAAAAACTGTCTTTTATGCACTAAAGATTTTTGCAAATGTATTTCAATAACCGGTAACTTAAGATATTTGCAAAAATAACGTTTTAACAGTGTGTTTATATTCTGTCCAGTCCGTGTGTAAACTCCTGAAAATCCTGTTGATCCTGCACCCTGATTATATACAGTACTTGGTGTTTTCTCAATAATTTAAGCATAAGTCAACTGCATTGATATTGCAAGAACAGTGGAAGACTATGTTCTTGCTTATTTGATCTTAAACTAAAAATGTGTGCCTGTAAAAAATAATCCACTCCATACCTGCATTTGACTATAACCGCTTTTCAAAATTTCTCTCTTGTTACTATAAAACTTAGAGCTTTTATTCAGCTGTAAAAAAAAATTTACTAAGCTACTTTTAGCGTACACTTTGAGATGGTATTAAGACAATCTCCGTAAAACTTAACCAGAGTTTAGAGCCTTAACAGCAGAAGATGGTATAAGAGCTATTCAACTAGACACCATTTGTGAAGACTCATAATGGTTTTATGTTAAATTTCTTAACATTATGAGTGTTACCTTTTTCTGCAAAGCCCTTATGTTAAGTTCATTTGTATTTAGTGCACTGGAACTCTCTCACATATCTGCTTGGCGAGGAAACATTTTATTGGCGCACCTGCGTAATGATGAAAGTCCTTCAAAGCTTTCTCCTAACGGTTTCAAGGCGTTGACCCCAGCAGATATGTTAGTTGGGTAAAAACGGATATTGCAAAATAAATGCTTCCAACCAGACAATTAGTCTTAGACTTAGTACACTGCCAACCATTGGTTGTCAGGCCAATGTGTTACCCCTTGACAACGGATCCAATATTGATTTCTAAATTATCCTAGAAAAATATTCTTCTTGGTAGAATGTCTGTGACTGATAACAGATGCTCAAAGAAACACATAATTTAAAGAATTCAAGAGTTTAAACGAGTTTACCTTTCTGCAAGTTTCATTCACATCACAAACACATTCATCATAAAACTGATTTTTTTTTTTTTTAAGAAATACAAAAGTTCAAACGAGTTTACCTTTCTGGAGGTCTCATTCACATCTCGAACACAGTCATCATAAAACTGATTAAGTTCCCGTAACAAAGCACCAATGTCCGAGTCGTGAGTGTCAGTGAGCACTTTTAACATCCTGAGTTCGTGTTGAAACATCTGCAGGAAAGTTTCCTTCCACTGCGTTAAATTATCACAGTTTTTACTCCGGTATTTGTTATAATCGGCAAGGTGACTGCATTCATGATAGAGTTCATGGCTGAAAAGTAGAAGCAGACGGTACATCATTTTAAATGCCACTGATGATATTTTGCAATCAATTTATCAGATAAAAGATGAATGCATTAAATATTTTTTCTGCGCAACTGTCTAAACTCACATTCATGTCTAAAAAGTAGAAGCAGATAGTACATCATTTAAAATGCCATCATGGGTATTGTGTATAAAATTGAGCCTCGTTTTGATAAAACTGGGCTAAATGCTTGTGGGTAAAGGGATATCCCACATAGTCTGGGACCAAACTTTACGCTTTTATGGAATTTATCGTTTAAAGGAAGTCTCTTCTGAATGCAAATCAAGTCTAAGCGGAAAGTGTCGTCCTTGATTAGCCAGTGTTGAATGCACAGGGTAATCTGGGACAACACTTAACGAACATGCATTAAGCCCCATTTTTCCAGAGCACAGCTCAATTTATCAGATAAAAGATGAATGCTTTATATATTTTTCTGAATAACTGTCTAAGCTCACTTTTGACATATATTTATCACCATAATTTATGCAGCTGGAACATTCAATGCCAATTGAATTGAGCACACTTTCTGAATTTTGGGAATGCAAACTGACTACAATTGTTCAAAATATACCAACAGATGTAAATTTACATAGTTGTTTTAAATTAATATGCTAAAGTAATGTAATAGGCATATCTATGACCTACAATCTACAACTGAACATCATATTGAGCAATTTTCCTCATTTATGTTGTGATCAGAATTGTATGTGCTTCCATTTAATGAAATACCTAACTATTTTATTTGGACACCAAGTACTGGTTCCACCCAGGAATTTGGACTCAATAAGCCTTAGGTTTAAGATGCAATCAAACTAAAATAGATATATTTAAATTAAAACCAAGTGCACAACATACATGTAGACTTGCACGGAGCGGCGCACGAGGTCCTGTCTAATGCCGTACCACTCTACTTCCTTCTCGATGTAACAACCGGTAGCTGAGCACGCCTTCGCGGCCTTATAGTCTTCTGCATAACTACCTGCTTTAGTCTTTGGGAATTCCCCTGAAAATGTAATTTTAGCAGCGCTTTGGGAAAACGGGGCATAATGCATGTGAGTCGTCAAGAGTCGTCCCAGATTAGCATGTGCAGTCCGCACAGGCTAATCAGGAACTACACTTTCCACCTAGACTCGTTTAGAAGAGACTTCCTTTAAACAAACAAGAGATGTGTTTGTCAGAAAAACAATGCCCCCTACTGCGCCACTTTGAAATAAAATTTCTATTTACCATTTGGCAGGTATTGAAATTATCTCCCTTTAAAGCTTATTATTTTCCTTGGATTGTTTTTTGACCTTTGACCTTGAAGGATGACCTTGACCTTTCACCACTCAAAATGTGCAGCTCCATGAGATACACATGCATGCCAAATATCAAGTTGCTATCTTCAATATTGCAAAAGTTATGACCAAACTTTAACGAAGGTTAAAGTTTCGGTTAAAGTTTTGGGACAGAATGACAGACAGACAGGCCAAAAACAATATACCCCCTCTTCTTCTCAGAAGAGGGCATAAAAAGTGAATTAAAGCGGAAAATGTGGTCCCTGATTAGCCTGTGTGGACTGCACAGGCTAACTGGGATGACACCTTATGCACATGCATTAAGCCCTGTTTTTCCAGAGCGAGGCTCATATATTTGTGTTTACGTGCTCATTGCATGTGATCAACAGATACTAGTAGCTGTTTTATAAGGAGAAGGGTAGTCTGAATACCATTCTACAGTGAATTTTTAACCCTTCTGTACTTGGTAAATCATACAGCATGTTGTTCATTTCAACTGCATTTGAGACTTCTATTTAGAGATGATATAATGAAATCCTTTTTAACTACTTCAAGCGGTTCTTAGGCGGTAAATTCATATAAATCTGACCCTGACCATGTAATTAAGGAATGTATAATATTTTAGCCCAAACTTAATTTTTCAAATCATTAACCAACACCAAAACTTAAATATCTGTTCGAAGGAGTAACTTTTAAGAATGTTAATGTTCTACATCATTTTAATTTTATATATGATGTATAAACTCATATTTATATGTCAAAGATCTTATTTATTAGATGCTTCATAAGACTGTATATCATTAATAATAACACAGTAATTTGAATATTGCAAATGTCGTTCAACAAGAATCCCCCTGACTCAAAATTCTCTCTACCCAAATTTACTGATGAACGCAGAAATTAATCACATTTTGGCCATTTTATGAAGAAAAAGTTGCTCCCAAAAAAAATTCTTTGGCCATATTTGATATGAAAATAAATAAATCTGGTAGAGTATGCCATACTTGAATTCTTACGTATAGGAGGCGGAGGAAATAACGGCATATCTTTGAAGTCGCGGTCAAAACTGAATATCGGGTTGGTTTCTGTGATATAAATCTTATTTTGGCACTTTTATGAAGAAAAAGTCACTGCCAAATACAAAAATTCTCTTTTGCCATATTTGCAAATGTAAATAAGTAAATCTGGTAGAGTAAGCCCTGTTTGAATTCTTACGTATAGGAGGCGGAGGGAATAACGGCATATCTTTGAAGTCACGGTCAAAACAGAATATCGGGTTGGTTTCAGTGATCCCCTCCGGATAATTGCACACGGGCAGTAGAGGCTGCACACAATCCTTCAATAGCTGGCCATCAAAGATCAGCAGCTGACTGGTCGACTGAATGTCCGTCTGCTTGGCTATCAACTCTTGCAGATTGGTGAGGCTGCAGAATGTTGGAAGGAACGATAATGTGGGGTAGATAACTTGACAGAAAGAAGTGTATTATATGAGCCTCATTTTGAGAAAACTGGGCTTAATGCATGTGCCTCAAGTGTTGTCCCAGATTAGCCTGTGCAGTCCGCACAGGCCAATCAGGAACGACACTTTCCGCTTTAATCAATTTTTTTGTTTAAAAGGTGGTATCTTCTAAACAAAAATCCAGTTTAGGTCGAAAGTGTCGTCGATGATTAGCCTGTGTGGACTGCACAGGCTAATCTGGGACGAAACTTTACACATGGATAAAGCCCAGTTTTTACAGAATGAGGCACAAATGAATACATTATATAAAACATGTCACAAGGTTGTGATTTTATAACACCTCAGGGGATTAAAATACCCTACTCCCATTTCTTGGTTTACAAAAACTTGTCATTTATCGTTATATATCAGTTTCAGTTTAGAACTACGTATTAAGAAATCATGGCATTCAAGAGCAGCAAATTAGCTGAAAGGAGAAGAAATCAATACCAAGGCTGTCTTTTATTTTAATGTACAATAAATGGAAAAACATTTAATATAAAATCTGGTAAAATTGTGGTTTTGCATAAATTAAAATCCAAATTTGTGCATCTACATTTTGTACAAGGATGAAAAGTTGTTTTAATACATTGAATAACAAACATTCTTAAGATAAAATGTATCCAAACACATGTACAAATGTTGATCGTGTGCAAGTGATTTTTAACTGATCATGCTCACAAAACTATGATGACAACTAACAGGAGGCATACTTACTTATTTTCGGCATCTATGTACACTTTAAGACACGTCCATGTATGTGGACAAAACACATGTATCACACGCTTTTTTATAATGTTTGCCACATGATCAAAAAAGTCTTCGAAAGTCCATGTGTATTTTGGGTTTGATTCTAACAGGCGGGCAAATACTGGCGTAATGAGCAGCTTCAATCCACTGAAAAAGAGCACACAGTATAAAGAGCGACATAAAATCTTCAAATGTATAACAAGACTAAATATTTACGTACATGATAGCATGCTACAATTAGAAAGCCAACCCGTTAATTCTGGTGTACATTGATCATAATCAAAGACCTTCTTGGCAAGAGGCTGATTTTAGGTCCACTAACATACAAAAAAATAACACAAAAATGCCATTATTCTGTAAAATATTGTGTTTAATACCAGGAACATAAAAAATATAGTTTTATTGCCATTTTTTTTAAATAATAATTTTGGCTAAAAACGGGGGTGTCCGAAAATGTGTAGTGTCCGAAAACATAAGTAGATTTCAGCAGATCAATATGAACTCTAGCTGATAAAGGTCAAGGTTTCACGTACGCGGAGAGCCTGCAGTACGAGGGCAGCTCCTTACTCCACTGGATGGGCCCCATCTCCATGAGTTGCACCCCCATGATGACTCCCGACTCCTTACGAGTCGTTATCTCAAACCTGAAATATACAAGCAGTATGTATACAGTTATCGATACAGTAGGCTTTATATGCATGTATTGACGAGTGACAACACAACATGGAAATAATTTTCAATTTAAATGAGCTCAGAACTTATAACGCGGATCCGTTTATATTGCAGTCTTGTGGCTTGGACCCTGTCATCCGCGTTATATTGAAGTTACAGTTTATACATATTTGCATTTTTTAAATCTTATTTAGCATTAATTTAGTAATAATAAAAACTTAATTATAATACACCACCAAGTATCTTTGGTATTCATTAATAAACACATCAGTCTGCAGATATTGAGACAGTCTGACTAGGGATTTAGCCAGACTAAAAATGGAAGGGGGCCTGAAAAGGGGCCATGGGGCCAAAAAGGAGCAGGGTAACCGTTTTTGTGAAAAATCGTAGGATGGTATACTTTGTACATTGTTAAAGACTAAATGTGCTGTTTCCAATTCTGTCATTTGAGATGAAACTACTACCGGTAGCTGGAATATGCAATTTCAACACTTGTTCAACAATTTCAAAATATATTATATGTAAATATAAGACAAGATAATATTTTAAGTAAAACCAGTTGTAGTTTTATTAAAGCCAAACATGAGCTACAAGTATTGTCAAAACATTATAGATGATTCAAATAAGATGAAAAAGAAACCATTTGTCTATTCATAAGTCTATTCTCTTAACAGTATTTTTTCTGCTTTATATTTTACAGGCTGTGCCTTTTGGATTGGGAAAAAAAGCGGGATAAACCATGAAATTGGGGGAAATGAAAAATTGTTAATATGATTATAAATAACAGTATTCCAATTGTTTATAAGTGCATTTTTAACTGCATTTTTAAATATATATTATAAAGCGCTACAGAATTAAATTGCTGTCTAATAAACTCAAAATTATTGGGTTTATTCGAAAAGTTTGGCAATTTGTCTGGAAATTTTGGTCAGATTTTTGGAAAAAAAATGATACTTTTTGCCATTGGGAAACGTTTGGGCAAATAAAAAACCCGGCTTAATTACATTTTTTCCCTGTTATTCCTGCCACCGAATGGTTTAAATGGCAGTTCTCCTGTGGCCACGTGGAAGAAGGTTACGCCCAAACTCCACAGGTCCACCTTGGAGGTGAAATGCTTCTTTTCTGGTGCACGTAATAGGGCTTTCTCGTACATATCTGGGTGCTAGAAATAACAAGAGTATTATAATATACATATCTGGGTGCTAGAAATAACAAGAGTATTATAATATACATATCTGGGTGCTAGAAATAACAAGAGTATTATAATATACATATCTGGGTGCTAGAAATAACAAGAGTATTATAATATACATATCTGGGTGCTAGAAATAACAAGAGTATTATAATATACATATCTGGGTGCTAGAAATAACAAGAGTATTATAATATACATATCTGGGTGCTAGAAATAACAAGAGTATTATAATATACATATCTGGGTGCTAGAAATAACAAGAGTATTATAATATACATATCTGGGTGCTAGAAATAACAAGAGTATTATAATATACATATCTGGGTGCTAGAAATAACAAGAGTATTATAATATACATATCTGGGTGCTAGAAATAACAAGAGTATTATAATATACATATCTGGGTGCTAGAAATAACAAGAGTATTATAATATACATATCTGGGTGCTAGAAATAACAAGAGTATTATAATATACATATCTGGGTGCTAGAAATAACAAGAGTATTATAATATACATATCTGGGTGCTAGAAATAACAAGAGTATTATAATATACATATCTGGGTGCTAGAAATAACAAGAGTATTATAATATACATATCTGGGTGCTAGAAATAACAAGAGTATTATAATATACATATCTGGGTGCTAGAAATAACAAGAGTATTATAATATACATATCTGGGTGCTAGAAATAACAAGAGTATTATAATATACATATCTGGGTGCTAGAAATAACAAGAGTATTATAATATACATATCTGGGTGCTAGAAATAACAAGAGTATTATAATATACATATCTGGGTGCTAGAAATAACAAGAGTATTATAATATACATATCTGGGTGCTAGAAATAACAAGAGTATTATAATATACATATCTGGGTGCTAGAAATTACAAGAGTATTATAATATACATATCTGGGTGCTAGAAATTACAAGCTATGTCTGCATATCAGCTACCTACATACACAATTAAAATGCAATACCTCCATCAAAACACATGTTAAGGAGCATACTTTTACAGTCAGATATCATTTATTTTATTGTATGCAAATGAACATCATACAATTTGTTGAATAAATGTTCACCTTGAGTTTAGTGCATTGTCTGTGCCTATGTTGTGATTCACACACAATGCTGACACTATGCATGCATGCTCATTAAAATTGTGATCAGGTGTGTCATACTTTACTATTTAATTTCTCTATTTATAGTAAACACATCGACCTTTTAGTCTCGTTCTGAGAAAACGGGGCTAAATGCACGTGGGTAATGTATCGTCCCAGATTAGCAGTCCGCACAGGCGAATCGTGACGCTTGCCACCTTACCTGGACTTTCGTATAGAAGAGACTTCATTTCAACGAAAAATTCCATTTACGCGGAAAGTGTTGTCCCTTATTAGCCTGTGCGGACCGCACAGGTTAATCTGGGACAACACTTTACGCCCATGCATAAGGCCCAGTTTTCCAAGAATGAGTCTCAAATGTCTGTGTGTTTTCTATCAAAAGAGAAATTAAATAGTAAGTATGACACACCTGACCACAATTTTAATGAGCATGCATGCAGCTCATTAGATTTGAAAGGACATCATGCACTCACCAGGTATTCCTCAGTTCCATACAGAGACATGAAAGGCTCCTCCTCATCCTGTACTTGCTTGGCCGACCCGAAGTCTGTCAGCTTGAAGACCGACCTTAACAAAGGTTAAAGGTCAGGTTTATAGTCCAAAGGCTAAAGGTTAAAGGTCAAGTTTATAGTCCCATATTAATAACTTGTGACATCTTCAGTTGACTTTCACATTAAGCCCCTGATCACTGGGATATAAGTCGTCCGTTAACACACTTGTATGCAAGACATGTATGCAATTATTGATTTATCAAATATGGGCATAAAATAGATTTGAGTCGTACTCTGGGAAAACAGGGCTTAATGCATGTGCATACAGAGCGACTCAGAATAGCCTGTGCAGTGCTTTCCACTTTTATGAAATTTTTAGTTTAAGGAGGTCTCTTCTAAACGAAAATCCAGTTTAGGTGGAAAGTGTGGTCCCTGATTAGCTTGTGCGGATTGAACAGGCTTATCTGGGACGACACTTAATGCACATGCATTAAGCACAGTTTTCCCAGAACGAGGCTCAAGAATGGGCATAAAATAGATTTCAATGAGAAGTATTTTCACAAAATTATACTTTTGAAGAATACAAAGAATAAGTTTCCTACATAATTTTGAAACCAAATTTGCCAAAAACAAACTTTAGCTTGAGTTAATAGTGACAAATACCCATGACTCTCCATGGAATAATCTGTAGCAACTTGTAATAACAATTTTATAAAAATTCTAAGTTTAGAAATTGCCTAAACTTCAGTTATTTCTTAGGTAGAATAATAAAACAATTGCACATGCATAACTACAAATCGTAAAGAACAATCAATGCAGGTTGAAAGACTGTCCATTGACAAGTATAAGAGGACTTTGTTGGACAAGATTGGAAATTGAACAAAAAATAAAGAAACAGCTCAAAGGATAAGAAATGTTATCAGTCCAACCAACCAACATTGTTTGTGGGGGTATAATTTTAAATTGATGTCATAAAATATATTGTTAAAACAAAGGAGCTATTTATAATAATGTGTTACCTGCCATCTTCGCCAATATATCGCAGTATGTTCCCAGGTTTTATGTCTCTGTGTATGATGCCATGTTCTCTCATGTATTTCACACCACAAGCTGAAAACATAAATATAACTTGTATCCATCAGTCTTTACAGGGGTTTATTTGAAGGGACCTTTTCATGTTTTGATAAAATTGAACAAAAATTGTTTCAGATTTGCAAATTTTCGTTGTAGTTATGATATTTACAAGGAAACAGTAATACTGAACATTTACCATGCTTTAAAATACCCATTATATGCATCTTTTCACGATTTAAAAACCTGACAATTATAAAGCGTTTCAAACGCAAAACGATTGAATAATTTGGAGAGTTCTGTTGTTATGGTTATATTTTGTGACATCACGAGGATTGCTTATATAAAGAATAAAATACACTTCTTACCATATAAGCACGGATGGCCGAGTGGTTTATGCGCTAGACTTTTACTTAAAGGGTCAGTGGTTCGAGCCCCAGTGTGGAGGACTCTTCTTTTCTTTCTTTAATTGTATTATCGCTTTATACTGGAGCTATTAAGTTCCGATGTTTACATTTATCGATTTAGAGCAGTTAATGACAAACTCCAAAACATGCCAAAATCTGCGAACAAGTCCCTTTAAGGCTTTGACTTCCACTTGTTCAGTGGGCATGTTACTTTTACTTGCCTAGTGAAAAAAGGTTGCCAAACCTAAAAGTCAATGTTTTTTTATATAAAGGCAAACAGATGCATTAGGGGATGAAATTTAGCAAGTCATAAAATGTATTAAAGAAAATGATGTTTTATTTAGCACTTGCTGACGTATATATTAAGAATGTTTGCAAAATCAAAATTCTGTTTAATTATTAATAGTTCAAAGCACCATCTACCAATAAGACAATCACTTACTGACATGCTCCAGCACAATAAGGAACTCCTCCTCAGGCAAGCCATACGCGTTATGAGGCTCCTCCCCTCAACCCACTGTACATATGACCTCCACTTGACCTCTACATGACCTCTACTTACTGACATGCTCCAGCACAATCAGGAACTCCTCCTCAGGTAAGCCATACGCGTTATGAGGCTCCTCCCCCTTACTGTACATATGACCTCTACATGACCTCTACATGACCTCTACTTACTGACATGCTTCAGCACAATCAGGAACTCCTCCTCAGGTTAACCATACACGTTATGAGGCTCCCCCTCCCCAACTGTACATATGACCTCTACATGACCTCTACTTGACCTCAACTTACTGACATGCTCCAGCACAATCAGTAACGCCTCCTCAGGCAAGCCATACGTGTTATGAGGCTCCTGCCTCTGTACATATGACCTCTACATGACCTCTACTCAACATGACCTCTATATGACCTCTACTTACTGACATGCTTCAGCACAATAAGGAACTCCTCTCCAGGCAAGCCATACGCGTTATGAGGCTCCTTCCCCCCCCTGTACATACATGTTTGACCTCTACATGACCTCTATATGACCTCTACTAACTGACATGCTCCAGAACAATCAGGAACTCCTCCTCAGGCAAGCCATACCTGTTATGAGGCTCCTCCCCCCCAGACATATGACCTCTACTTGACCTCTACATGACCTCTACTTACTGACATGCTCCAGCACAATCAGGAACTCCTCCTCAGGCAAGCCATACGTGTTATGAGGCTCCTCCAGCACGTTGAACAAGCTACCGTGCTCTGTGAGCTGCATGACTATCACCTTGTTACCCGTGCCTTGCTGCAAGCCATGAGGAGAGATATGAGTTTTCAGTAGCATGCACTTAAACTCCTCAATAACAAGTGAGCCTCGGTCTGGGAAAATGAGGCTTAATGCATGTGCGTAAAGTGTCAACCCAGATTTGCCTGTGCAGTCCGCACAGGATTATCCGGGTAATCATGGACGCCACCGCTTGTATGGTATTTTTTATTAAACGCGTAAGAAATTTGAAAGTAGTTGAATCCAAAAAGTTAGAACAGTTTATGTGGACTGTGCTTTGTCATTTTTTGTCAAAGGGCCAGAGGTTGAAATTAATTGTCCGGTCATACAAGTGCTTTTAAAGTTCACTTGTCCTGACCAAAAAGTTACTTGACCCGTTAGTTTTCAGTATATTGACGACATATCACAACGAGAAAAGTCGTTAAAGAGTGTCACAGAATGTTGTTCAAACCTCTCTCAATATAATTAACACACAGCGATGCAAAATGACTGCCATTGCAAATTATCCATTTATTCTTTAACTCTAAGTCTCTATTACAGCCCATACAGAAATCATATTTTCATGGAAAGTCAATCAGTCCTGAGGCCACCAATCACAAAATTTTAATGTGAAATTGCATTTATCCAATAATGGTTTATGTTGGAAAATGTGTATTTTAATTAGGAATTGCAAAATTATTTGAATATTCGATATTCGATTGAATGGTCAGTATTCGAATAACAGACTTGATATTTGCATATTCGCATTTTTTTTATTTTTTTTTCAAACGTAATTGCCCTTATATTGAATGACCTGCGAGCCGCTTACTTATTGGCACCGGAAATCATTTGGGATTAACATGTTTGATGTTACGTTCTTCGTGTCAAACTGATAACGTGGCACGTATCAGCGTTGGTTGCGCAATGCAATATACACCCTCTAAGAAAGGCCCCGAACTGTTGTTTGTCAATGGGGTGCCAATTTACGGCTTCAATTTACTGGCGAATAATAATTAAGTTTTTTGTGATCACAGTATGAACAGCCATTAAAATGTGTGAATTACTCAATGGGCCGTTTTATGCGAATATTCGAATATTCAATTGAATGGATTTGCGAATATTCGAATACCGATATAGGTATTCGATGCCATCCCTAATTTTAATGTTCAACTATTGCCTTTAGAGTTTTAACACCTCAAACATCTATTACAAGTTTATTATGTTTTTTAACAACACAACAAATTACAGATATGCTTCAGGGATAGGTTTAATAAAACGGCAATTTTTTTATATCTCAATTATGTATGTCAGAAAATTCATGGATGTCAATATTTTCTTTTCCATTACTTATTTTAACTATAAAGTTTCTTTAAAAAACAAACCATGGCAGTTGGTTATACTATGCCATAATTTAAAATAATCATGATTCACATAATTATGATTCCACTGTCCATGTATTCCATTTCTTGCCCCTTTTGTTTTTACCACCTTTAGTTTAAACCTTTTTATTTTAGCTCGATTGCATCAAAAGCCTTAGGTGTATTGAAACGCTCTCTATTCCGTTATCTGGGACTAGAACCAGTACTTGGTGTCTCATGGGGAGGTGAAAGGAAAGCTCCCAGTGGGGATTGAACCCGTGACCTCCCTGTCGCTAGGCGGACACCATATCCACTATGCCACGGCGACTGTTTTAAACCTTTTACCACCTTTAAAAAGATGCACACAAAAAGGCATACAGCCAAACCCCATACCTCTTCCTCGGCATCCAGCAGTGGTACGATGTTGCGGTGTGCCAGCTTGCGCATCACGTCAAACTCCCGCATCTGTACCTCGTGTGGTCGCATCTGTGCCGCTCGACTAAACACCTTCACTGCTACCTCCTCCCCAGAACTCTACACAGTACACACACAGGTACATACAATACATGGTGAATTTCACAGAATGCTGCATTTCACTCTGAATTCTAACCATGGGCAATATAGATGAAATTATTAAGTTAACTTCTTTCACATACAATGAGTGTCTAAAGGATGTGAACAGTAGGTTGAAATTTGATTGAACAATAGTTAAGCAAACCTAGCTACTGCTTAGCCTTTCTTTGTGTTACAAGTTTTCTATAAGGAGTGAAGTATTAGATACATCACAAATTAGTTGATTTCTCAAAAACAAATACCATTTTTTATAAGTATACCTCTCACAATGAATACCAGGATAAAATCAATCTTTAAACAAACAAAGCTTGTTTATACATAGCAACTATTCTAGTCATGAAATAAAACTTATGCACAAATTCATTGTCAATGTGGTTGTTTTGTTATGTTTGTTTCACGATTTCAAAGAGCATATTTGGAAAATATAGTGGCTCCCTAAGGTACATACAACAAGCATATTCAAAGCCGTTTTCGTTTGCAACTTGCACTAACCTTATTACGTCCCTTGTACACCATGCTAGTGGCCCCCTGCCCTAGGGGTTTGGAAACATCCCAGAGGTAGTGAGAGGAACCCCTCAGAGTGCTCATACTGGAAACAAGCGGCAAACACCCTGCATCGGTTGTCTAGATCTGAAACACAGCAAAATAAACATCAAAGTCTACAATATTTAAATAAGTTGGGTGGAGACACTGATAAACAATCCATTTCAGGCTGTCCGGTTAGGGCAGTGGTTGGTAAATGAAAATACGTGTTGAATATTCAAAAACATTGTTTTTACCAAAACTCAATGAAAAATATCTACAAAACTTTCATAGCAACAATCATGCACAAATTAAGAAACTTTTTCCTACCAAACTTATAAATGATGTTGTACAGAACATCTTTTCATGACAACATTATACATGAACATAGATGTTTAAGCTAAATTTGTCATGTACTTTTGTTTTAATTGTAATAAAAGATAAAATTAAAAGCAAATTTCTTCTTTGCAATTAATGATCAAATATTTATTTCACTTGTTGTTCAAAAAGTATGTTTTTCTATAACCACTTGTTAAGTAAAATTCAATCATACACAGACTGACAGATATCAACAAATATCCACAAATATCCTCTGTATAATTCTGCAACTTTTTTGAACAATGAAAACCTAATTTTGAGTGTCATTGACATCTTCATTCTTATTGCTCAAATATGTTGGTGCCGCTTATCTTTTAACGATAACACAAATTAAGAACCTTTGGATTAAAAAAATATATCTCAAAAGGTACGCAATACGCAGGGTCAAATTAAAGCAGTACGAAGTATGCAGGGGGAGTGGGAGTTTCGCCCTCAAAACTATGACATAAAAGTTCTTTAAACAGAACTGTTCAAATCAGCAGTCCAGTCAATCCAACACAGCGCCTAGAACAAGAGGCATCTTTTTGTACAGTGTAGAATACATGTTGGCTTAGCCATTTTATCCGTGCTTGATGCATTCATGCACTCTACCATGTACATATTTTAACCCTCTTCAGTAGATGTCCACCGACACCGTGGCGTTGAAGAGTATTCCATTGAAGTTGAAGAAGTGATTTAGCTTAATCATGGATACAATAGGGGGCCTCAAAATCACATATTCTCATAAAGATACATAGATATCCCTATCAGATTAAAGAATAAGATGAACATTTGCAAATGTGTTTGGAGGAAAGGATTCTAGTTTCTACAATTAAATACTACTCTATTTTAAACTCAACAAACAGAATCAATAATCATCGTTTTAAATGCTAAGAGGATGAAGATTTTGAACAGTGAATTGTTTAGAGTACTGCATGAGTAGTGAACGCGCTCTCAAGCAATTAACACCAAGCGTTCGATATCTAATAAAAAAAAGTAATATCCGAACAACATATGGACGAATAATGTGTCAGTCGTATCATATGAGGTATTTTACTATTTGACTTTAAATATCCACAACACTTGACTTGAATTGTACTACTGACCAAGAAAATATGTCGTTTGGATGTATTCGGAAAATTAAAAGTAGGTTCCATGATCTCAAAATCTCAAAATTGTACATTCATTTTGAATGAGTAAGCTCACGAGGTTACACTCAACTAATAACAATCACAAAGGTAATCTGCACTAATATAATTTCGCTCCAAATTGGTTCAAACTTTATGCATGATAATTACATGTATTTCAAATAAAAGGAAACTGATGATGAAACGCTTGCATGTTTAATGCGACTGGCGAAAAACGAAAGACTCATTTCCCACTAATGAAAACAAAGACCTATCAATATATTGATAGGTCTTTGCTGAAAATAAGCAAACCTGTACTGAAAGGTTACTCATGTCTTGATGTTTTAAAACATTGGCCTATTGACATGTTTGCATAACACCATCGACATTAATATAGGCAACACCATTTCACAAAATATAATTTACAATGTAAATATATAATTGCATGTTATACAAGTTTGATAATTATTAAGCATATGGGCATACAAACGTTCTTATTTAACCTGTGAACATGTAGCCATTCTTAAGTAGACGTATGTAGTTTGACAAGATAAATACGGAAGAAATTAAGCCCTATAAAATACCTGGCTTGTGTGTGTCACCAAACCAATTATTGATTATCTATTATAGCAACACTATGAGCAATTTCCTTCCTGCGCGTATTAATCCGTGTACACCCTCTTAACAACGTATTTCCTCTGTATGTAGACATGCATAAGGTTCATACGCGCTATGTCCATGGAGACTGACACACGCTATGCGCGTCCTCGTTCAACGTCGTCAAAGTAAGCAAATGTTCGAGGAAATACATGTTTATATGAAATTGTTCGTGAACGTCCAGTTGTATTTCGAAATAAGGATTAACATTACAGTTTTTGTCTGCACGTTCTAAACTATTAGTTCGATCAGGTGCACGAACAGAAACCACGAATAAGCTTGCATTACCGTGGCTGCAGCTTTTGTTGTTGTTTTTACTGATCACAACAATATCAAGTATTGCATCAATATTAGCTCAACAAATGTCAAGAGTTTACATGCTTTGTAATTCAATACATCCTAGATAATGATATGTACATAGAAAAACCCGGTGATTTCCAAGTGTTCATTCGTCGAGTCATACAAATAACCAACACATTTTGCAAACTACTATAGAGTAAACCTCACTATCACATATAATTGTCCACAATACAATATT
This sequence comes from Dreissena rostriformis, assembly GCA_007657795.1. Taxonomy (NCBI): domain Eukaryota; kingdom Metazoa; phylum Mollusca; class Bivalvia; order Myida; family Dreissenidae; genus Dreissena; species Dreissena rostriformis. The sequence continues at coordinate 17,722 of VMBQ01007511.1, read as the reverse complement.
TTAATATGTGCGTTGTTTTAAAAAAGAATCTTCGATATATTGTTCCGGTTCAGTGTTACTATTCGGAGCAACGCATGAGGTAACACACGCCCATGAAGTTTTACTTGTCCTTTTTAAAACTTCCTTGTTATGATCAATGCCAAGTTTACATTTAAACATTCTTAAGATAAACTAGGATATATTTACTACCGATTTTTGCTTAAAATCAAATTATCACTAAAGTAAACGCAATATTTGTTCCGCTATCTAAAACGAAAGTAGGAACCACCTCATATATGCGACGACAACCAACGTATAATCATTGTTGGCTGAGGTGGACGAAAAGATAACGCTGTCGGTGTTTTCTAAAAGATTACATACATTTGAATTTGTTTCGATCCTCTGGATTTTTTCATAATATATTTTTTTTTTTCAATATAACTTGTTTTAGAATTATCTACCGGAAATCAGGGAATGGCATTTTTTTTTATATATTTAAAGCCTATAACCAATAAAATATATTTGCTCGTAGTACCAAATTTTCCGAACTACTATTGTGTTGTATAAGGTACTTATATTTTCTCCCACTTATCAAGGTTGCCAGAGATTGCCGAAGAAAGCCTTTAAACAAAATATGTGGCTTGCACAAATCAGAACGGAAGCTGTTTGTTGCTGGTTTTGGGAACTGCTGACGCATGATCTATGATTTCGCATCTTAAGCGACGACTAACTATATGAGCCTCGCTCTGTGAAAAGGGAGTTTAATGCATGTGCGTCAAGTGTCGTCCCATATAAGCCTGTGCAGTCCGCACAGGCTAATCAGAGACAACGCTTTCCCACGACGGGTATGCGGATACTCTGATGGCGGATGGCACTCCCATAACAGAGAACAACAAACGTCACGCGCGAGATGAAAGTAGCTCAGTTTTTTTATAAGTTATATCCTAAAGATTAGTTTTTAAGACAAGACACATGGTCGAGTTGATAAATGGTGTATCCTTTTGTATTGGGAAGACAAAATTTCACGGAAAAATGGTTCATATGCCCCAAAAATAGAACATTCGGTAGGAAAACAACATAAACTGGATGAACAGTAAACATTTGAACAAAATAAAACTACTTAGAAATATTGCAAGAAATTGTTTGCTATTCCAGCATTTAGAGTAATCACTGCGCTTCAAATACTGAAATTTTGATAGTATTCAATCAAATATAAACAAAGATAGACATGTTTTAATAGGTGGTATACATAAAGATACAGGCACTTCTATTACCGACAAAGGGCACTTCGGATCACGGAGACTTTCAACAAATTGGGCACTCTGATAACCAAGTTTTATCTTCTACCTTTCTACCTTAAATGCATTTATGTATGTTATTGCTTTTTGTCAAACGCAACACTTTAACTCATGGCTTCGCCATATTAGGTATGGCCACGTACTGTGTTCATTCGATGCAAAACAACACATGAAATGCACAAGTTATAGTAATAAATCTGAATGTCGCGTTAAACCACACAAGACGAATGTAAGTATACATACAATTCATTTAGAGTTACGTTTACCCTTCGGTGTGCTACTCTGATTTCCCATATACTTGTTCTTTGAGTGTAAGATGTTGTACGCAATTTTGAAATGCTCTATTTTTGTTATGCTTATTATGTATATGGGACGCTCCATGAAATGATCGGATACCTCTGTGTAAATCTATACGTAAAGTGCCATCCCGGATCAGCCTATGTAATGAGAACGGGGCGCCACCTTCCGTCTTAATGGTATTGTCGTTTCAAGAAGGCATGTTCTTAACGAAACTGCATTGGAAGTGGAAAGTGGCCTTCCGGATTAGCCTGTGCGGAGGCTGATCATTGACGGCACTTTAGGCAGATGTCAATATTCCCCTTTTTAGCATGGAATGGCCCAATTATGATTTTAGTGTGTTGTTCTTTTTATGTCCCCCAGTCTATACTGGGGGACATATTGTTTTTGCCCTGTTTGTTGGTTTGTTTGTTTGTTGGTTTGCACAAACTTTAACATTGGCCAAAACTTTTGCAATATTGAAGATTGCAACTTGATATTTGGCATGCATGTGTATCTCATGGAGCTGCACATTTTGAGTGGTGAAAGGTCAAGGTCATCCTTCAAGGTCAAAGGTCAAATATATGGGTCAAAATCGCTCAAAAGGGGACATTGTGCATTGTGTTTCACAAACACATACCTTGTTTAACATTATTATAAATCTTAATACCTAAAACAACATTTTGCATTTGACACATAATTTCAGAGAATATTATGAAAGTGTGAGAACATGCTGATGATGAGCAATTAACCTTTAGTTTCTCAAACTAAATGTTTACATATATTAAAGAAAATAACGCAAATGTCTTGTCATTTAAAAAATATTATGTGCCTAAACGCAATATGTATGATTCTGTAAGTGATCATAAGTTATATTATACATCTGATGAGAAGAAATGAAAAAAATGTTACAGCGAATTTTACTTTAATTTAACAATGAACACGTTTAAAGGATTACAATTATAAATTGACGACATCCAATGACCCTCGATTACTGTCTTCATTTGAAATAAACACAGGTGCTGTATGAGCAACTTTTAAAAACGAACCATCTAAAACCAATCAGTGAATGTTGATCACAAATAGTAACATACAATTATGAAATAATATGACCGATGACCATCGTCTACTGAGCAATTTAACAAATAAATCACAATATAGTAGGTAAAAACTAAGGTAAACAGCATTTAATAAACCAAGACTGCACTTTAAACTTTGAATATACTTATATGGTATATAGGTAAATATCATATTCAACACGTGGTTACGGTAATCTGCTCTTAAATGTCAAAATTCAAACGAGGAATGTGTGCGTATATTCCGTATTATAAATAAATTCAAACTTCATAGAAATGTTTTTTTACGTATAGAGCATGACATACATTCGATAATATGAAATGTGGTATGTGTCTGTATTATTTGCAAAGACTTTTTTACATTAAAAGAAGAACTTTAACTCAAACGATTATGTTATAGCTGTATTGAACAATTTGCTCAAATCAATCGCCTCATCAGACATGTCGCATTTGTTTCACATTTATCTTTCACATTTATACAAAATCATAATCATATTCCAAAGGGATAAGAAAATGTTTCGGTAATTTGTTTTTAATTTACGTAAGTACATACATTTTTATTTATTGCCTGCTTACTATAACAGTATTCCACAGCGATTTCTGCATTTTTGATTCACTAAAAAGAGTGTGTTATATCTGGAAAAAAAGTGTCCAGTAATCGGGAATGAAAGTGCCATTGTAATTGAGATGATCGGTAAACGAAGTGCACATGAAAAATGTGCATGCTACTCTCAAAACATTTGAATTTCCTCAAAAACGTTAGTAAACTAAAAATGTAACATGTTGTAACATTAATGAACATATTGATCTTTTATTTCGAATAGTAATTACGTTCTTGATTTATTTCCAAGTATCTTTATTTTGTTAAAATATGTACTGATCATCCAATTCATGTTGATTATCGATGGAATTTTATCGTGTTTTTTTATAGTTCACCGTTTTTCCGCGAATTTCTTTCTTCGAAATACGAAGTGCTATACCATTTATCACCTAAACAATGTTCCGTGTCTGAAAGCTAAATGAACAGAACATAAATGCAAAAAAAGCTGAAGAATTCGCCTCTCGCGCGTGGCTTTTGTTGTTCTCGGTCATTGAAGTGTCATCCGTCATGAAAGTATCCGCATACCCGGCGTGTTTCCGCATAAACTGGATTTTCGTCAAAAACAGTCTTACTTTAAACGAAAAATACCATAAAAGCGGAAAGTGTCGTCCCTGATAAGCATGTGCGGACTGCAAATGCTTATCTGGGACGACACTTTTCGCCCATGAATGTAACCCCCTTTTCACAGAGCGAGGCCCATATATATAATACAAACTGTGTTTTAACGTGTCCAGACCAATTCAAACAAACATCGCGATAAACACGTCTTTAAAAAGACGTACAATAAAAACAGTACACATAATGTATAAAACAAATCTGTATTATCAATATTATAAAGGTAAGATAATTCACTGTAATATAATAATAATTGTCATAAATATGTTGGCGTAATCGGTGCAACAAGTATTATTTAAAGTCGCCATCGTTAAACAATTAATTACGATCATCTTATTGAAACAAACATATGATCAAACACTTGCGTAGTTTTATTAAAAGTACACATATATGATATATCCACATATCTCATATACATATATGCACATATCTCAGACACATATATCCATATATCTCAGGGAATGTGCATACATTTCATTCATCCGATTTTTTAATCCAAGAGGACCAGAATCAAATGCATCACACAAGAAAAATAAATCAAATAACAAGAGCTGTCACAAGACACGCTCGCTCGACTTTTCCTCCGTTTTGATTGGGTTATGTAAATTTTCGGTCATTCATCTGATAGACGGGTGAATATCTGCAATAGTTGCAAAGTGTTAAGTATACTTAAACTTGCAAATTTATAGAAAACAACAAGAAACGCGGCCATGTCACAAACCTATATTTTCATCGTTTTTACCAAAGTTCAGCGCAAACACATCCATCACACCAAACTTAAGTAATTGGGTGGAAACAGTTCGTCTATTTCTAGCAACAGTGGCATTGACGCGAATAATGATACCGGTAGTTGGTGTTTTAAGTGAACACATATTACTTATTCCGAATTGCACAAGAACATTAGAGCACATGTAACCTTATTGCAACACAAACCTTTATGGAATTCATAAATCTGCTAGCAGAGAACCGTTCGCTGCGTTGACCAAAATAAACAAGTGGGCAAAAGATTGATATTTGAGCCGAGTCATGCCAAAATGGATCTTATGCCATATGCGCAATCGGGGAGTCTGGTCAGGAGCTAGGCTGTCCGCTACAAAGTCTCGAAACGTATCGTGGGCTTATTAGGGTAGATGTGCAGTCTGGTCTGGAGTTACGCTGGTCGCATATAACATAAGGCCCATTTTCGCATGACGCGGCTCATTTTATGTCATACTTTAGCATTTTTAGTATGTGTAGAACACACACTGAGGCATTCTAGGCCAGTGTATGTCTCTATACATGAATTGCGACAAACGAAATGTGGTAATAACTACTTAGTATTACTTGCCCACTGTATATAAATATCACTTGCACAATAATGTAACATAATAAGTAAAACATAAAGCGTTTTTGATTGAACTTCATAATAGTTTATACCATGAGTGAGTATACTTGCTTGCATAACGCAGTACTGACAAAAAATAACAAGATTTTTCAAATTTCGTTAAATGGTGTTTGTCCTTACTTTACAAAGATGAACAGTCTATAAATGGACATCAAAGCGTATTGCGAAAGCATGAACAACATCTATGGCATTCGTCTCAACAGCTAAGATATCACATTGAGCCTATTTCGCTTATCAGCTTACAATAACGTAGTGACGTCACGGTATGCATACAATAAATATATATTAGGACAATAGGCACATGTTTTCGCAATTGCTTGAAAAGCAAAGATTGTACGGCTTCTGAGCTTTCATGTCGGAAATTTGGTTACATTGTTCTGAGTGGTATGAAACAGTTTTCAATAGTGCAACATTTTAACCAATTCACAAGTTGGTTACAAAGTATTCAGTTAATAGTGTGCTAACGCTTAATCGATATTTGTCTACGTTTATGAGCTGGTGTCTGGTATACCATTTTTTTTTATTCAAATTTGTTGGAGGCTTTAAGTTTTCAGTTACTATCTTGAAGAACATACCATTTCTTCATAGTATACTTTGATATCTTTACTATACTAACTTATAATTTGGATACATTTTCCTCCATAAATAGTATGTAACATAATCAAGAGTATAACTCTCAGTAGCTGAGACTGGTGTCGAAAGTAGCCATGCTCCGGGGATTGGTGAAACTCTTGTCCGTGATGGCGGAATGCAGCGTCCCGGGCAGCGAATAGGGCCGCTCGAACTGGAAGTCCGTGTCTAGCTTGTAGCCATTGTCGTTCCGGCCGCCGGGTGACTTCGCCACGTCGTACTTGAGGCGCGAGATGAGCGTCACCGTCGGCAGGAAGATGATCAGCAGGATCGCAATGGCGTTTGCGAGGAGGCCGACGGCGCAGATTGCTTCCAGGAAGTCTCTCGTTAGAACGAAGAATGTGACGATTATGGCTATCCAGAGCGCGAGGCAAAACCACGCGCACACCACGAGTACCTTTGCGCTCACTTCTTTCGAATTCTTCAGTGAACTTTTAATACTGATGGAATACATGCAGCACAATACGATAAGAAATATCACATAGGAATGGTATGAGATGAAATCACCTCTGGTAAAGTCACACGCGTAATAAGTATTATTGCGCACTTCCCCGTCTACTAACTCCATAACCTTGGCTGTTATTAGAACTGGCGACCTTAGCACCCACCACTGGACGCCTATGGCGATCTGCACAGCGGCTATAAAGAACGCCAGCAAGAGCTGATTTACCTTCGAGACATCGCCACCAAGTCCGACGAACTTATAGTCCCTTAAACTCATCATCTTCGTCAACAGGATGCCGAAGCAGAGGGCGTACGACAGCCCGTGTGCAAAGTATCTCAGCCCGCAAACCGCCTCGCTGGGGCTAAACACGAACGGTATCACGGACAAGAGGAGCAACATGGTCGCCAACAAGAGCGGAATGCCAAGAACTAAATGGCGCCTTAGCAGCCCTCCCACGCAGAGTTTGCAGATCAAATATAGCAGCAGAATCAAGGCCAAGAAGGCGCCGGATCCTGCTATGACTATCACAATGATCTGCCAAAGGCCACTTTGAAATTCTCCTGTTGTGTTCACAAAGCCCATTTCTTTGTCCAGATTTGCGCTCAACGTTTGAGCCCTGCCGTCCACGGACATGTTCATATTTGTGCAGGAACAAACACGATCCGGACACACGGAGGGTCGGAGTTCTTTCAAAGGTTCACCAATACTGTTAAATGATTTCAATTGATGGACGAACACTTCCAACCGCTGCTCAACCCATGTTCCAACCTGATATTAAATAATGGAACATAGTGTTACTTTATTTTATTCAATATTGAATATAAAAATTTGAATCACGTGTTAACTATTTTATTATATTTGTTATATAATGCGGTAATAGTCCATCACGATCAAGTACTTTCAAAATTGTGTCAACATGCAAAGTGGCAAGAGTAATATTAGCGAATTTGTAAATACAGAATATAATCGATTAAATAGAAATTCAAATATTGAAAATAGTTTAATACTCATTTCAGTATTCGATACACAAGCATACCTATCGTTGTTAGGAAAACTAATACCTGTATCCTTCCAGACTCCTGTACGCTTGAAATCAAGTAGTTCCCAGACATCGCTGAGGGATCGTGCATGTCCACCGAATCTCCCTCATAGTTCAACTTTACACTATCCAGTTCCTCGATGGTGCGTTGAGGACCGTCTGCGAGAAAGGCCGGACACAGTGAAGAGTTATTGCCACAAACCGTGTTTACCGCCCTTTGAAGAGCCGCTAACGAGACGTCAAGCGTTCGTATGACGTCAGACGCCTGCATACGTGTGACGTCATCAACGCTAGGCGATGGTATTATGTTAACCGATCTTTCCTGCGCATACTTGGATATCCACGTGTTTTCTGTAGTAAAATTAACGGACTGCCCTGCAAGAAGCCTGTTTAAATGATCGTTGAACATTGTGTTTTGTTTTGCGTATCTCTGAAACAGTATTGTGCCGTATGGAAACGGAATCGGCTTGAAATCGACCCAGTTTTCTCTACTCTCAATAATTATCCATGTTTTTACAACCAATCG
>VMBQ01007510.1:25630-46103 GCA_007657795.1 Dreissena rostriformis | reverse complement strand
TATTACATGGGAAACAGGGTATGGCATGTGATAAATACACGTCATTCAGAAAATGCAACCAATGAAAAACGTTTTACATTATTGGAGTTTTCATTCATAATTTGGTAAAATCTAATTTTTGCCTTGAAACTGTTCTGAAAATAGCTTATGGAATTTCAAATTTTGCCGTAATTTTATTACAATACACGCTGTCCTGCAATATAAGAATCATTTCCAGATTTTCCAATTTATTATCGGAAAAATCCGAGGACCGACGGATTTGGGAAGGACTGCCTTGGGCGGCCCATTTCAGTGTGCATGGGAAAGTCACAAGTAATTGTAAAATTGTAATAAATGAAATGTTCATGGTGTACAGTTAAATGTATGAAGACTTTTGATGATGGGACTTGCATAGTAAAGTTGCCAATGAAATATGCTATTTTGTAAGGCATGAGTTTGAAAACCATTGTAGAATTGTTTCACGAAATATTGTTATCATTTTATATACAAATATCTGTTGGAAAAGAGGAAAGAAGATTTGTTTTGTGAAAAAGTGTTTGTATTTAAGTGGAAACAACGTGGTTTATTTAGTGGAAATTGTCTCACTTGTTAAAATTCTGCATAGGAAATAATAGATGGTGAATTTCAGTTTATCTGTACTCAAGTAAGCAAGGCGCCTCGCCAACTTTTAGTTTGTTACTGTAAAAGCCACATTTTGCATCCTATCTTGATGAAACTTGGTCAGATTGTTTATCTGGACAATATCTAGGCTGAGTTTGAATCTGCATATAAACTACGCGAAAAACATGGTCACCAGTTCAAATCTTAGATAAACCTTGTTACCACTCTAGAGGCTACTTTTAATCTTGATTCAATCTTGATGAAACTTGGTTGGAATGTTGATCTACACAATATCTAGGAATCTGGGTCATGTGGGTCCAGAAACTAGGTCACCACTTCAAATCTTTGAAAAACATTGTTACCTGGTACTGTTCATTGCTTATTCCTGATGAAACTTAGTCAGAATGATTATCTCAACATTTTCAAGTTTGAATCTTGGTAAAATGCGTCCATAAAGTAGGCTATGAGGTCAAATCTCAGATAAACCTTGTTACCAGTCTAGGGGCCACACTTATGACTATGACTCAATCTTAATGAAAATATGGTAAGAATGTTTATTTTGACAATATTTAGGAGTTGGAATTTGGGTCATGTGTCTAACAATACATGGTCACTTGGTCTAATTTAAAAAAAACTTGTAACCACTCTAGAGGCCACACTCCTTTCTATGTTCAGATAGAGAAGTTCACAGCTACTCCTTTCTTTCTTCTGATAGAGAAGTTCACAGCTACTCATTTCTGTGTTCAGACAGAGAAGTTCCCAGCTACTCCTTTCTATGTTCAGATAGAGAAGTTCACAGCAACTCATTTCTTTGTTCATATAGAGAAGTTCACAGCCACTCCTTTCTATGTTCAGATAGAGAAGATCCCAGCTACTCCTTTCTATGTTCAGATAGAGAAGTTCACTGCCACTCCTTTCTATGTTCAGATAGAGAAGTTCCCAGCCACTCCATTCTATGTTCAGATGTAGAAGTTCACAGCCACTCCTTTCTATGTTCAGATAGAGAAGTTCCCAGCAACTCCTTTCTATGTTCAGATAGAGAAGTTCCCAGCCATTCCTTTCTATGTTCAGAAAGAGAAGTTCACGGCCACTCCTTTCTATGTTCAGATAGAGAAGTTCACAGCCACTCCTTTCTATGTTCAGATAGAGAAGTTCACAGCCACTACTTTCTATGTTCAGATAGAGTAGTTCACAAATACTCCTTTCTATGTTCAGATAGAGAAGTTCACTACCACTCCTTTCTATGTTTAGATAGAGAAGTTCACAGCTACTCATTTCTATGTTCAGATAGAGAAGTTCACAGCCCACTCCTTTCTAATCAGATAGAGAAGTTCACAGCCCACTCCTTTCTATGTCCAGATAGAAAAGTTCACATCCCACTCCTTTCTATGTTCAGATAGAGGATTTCACAGTCACTTCTTTCTATGTTCAGATAGAGAAGTTCACAGCCACTCCTTTCTATGTACAGATGGAGAAGTTCACAGCCACTCCTTTCTGTGTTCAGATAGAGCAGTTCACAGCCACCCCTTTATATTTTCAGATAGAGAAGTTCACAGCCACTCCTTTCTATGTTCAGATAGAGAAGTTCACAGCCACTCCTTTCTTTGTTCAGATAGAGAAGTTCACAGCCACTCCTTTCTATGTTCAGATAGAGAAGTACACAGCCACCCCTTTATATGTTCAGATAGAGAAGTTCACAGCCACTCCTTTTTTTGTTCAGATAGAGAAGTTCACAGCCACTCCTTTCTATTTGTTAGATAGAGAATACACGGCCACTCCTTTCTATGTTCAGATAGAGATGTTCACGGCCACTCCTTTCTATGTTAAGATAGAGAAGTTCACAGCCACTACTTTCTATGTTCAGATAGAGAAGTTCACAGCCACTACTTTCTATGTTCAGATAGAGAAGTTCACAGCCACTCCTTTCTATGTTCAGATAGAGAAGTTCACAGCCCAGGTGTTGGAGGAGGAAGCCAACAGAAAGGATGACGACCCCTCAAAGCTGTCTCCGGAGGAGTTTGCCTTTGCTAGGGAGTAAGGAACCACTTGCTGTTATGATTTATTATCTAACAAATTATTCCAGTTTGAGTTCAAGAATCTCAATTCTCTGTACAAAATTAACAATATTTGAGGGGTGCGATTTTTCTGCTCATCCAATTTAGAATATATCTGAGTTGTGTAAATTTGTAAAAAAATGCTACTGCATATTTTATATTCGGCCCCCAAAAAATCAAATTATGAAACCCTTCTGCATATTACACTGGCAACATAATCAGCTTACATAAGAACATTATTTGTAATGAGTGATTTCATTGGCTATCATTTCCTGGTCTTCTTATCAAAATCTGTCTTGCAAAATGTTTTGGTTATTTGCTGAATGGTTTGCAAATAGTGTTGCTCAGTGGAGAATGAATTTTATAGAAAGAACAAACTTCTCTCACCAAATCTTGTTGATTGGCAAATCTGTAAACAAAATATAATGGAAATGACTAAAAAGCAATTCCAGCTTCTGAGTGGTTAATGAAGATCGACAGTCCTAAAAAAGCAAATTACATGTGAAAAAATTGGTAACTACAGATCCCATGGTAAAGTGGTGTTCATTCAAATTAAGTTAAGTGTTGAACATACTCAAACATATTAAAAACATTAAGCCAAAATTAAAGATTTCCACATCATTTACAGAGATGGGGAAACAAAATGACGAGCATTACGGAATACATCCCTAATGAATACTGTTAAATTTCCACCTTTAAAAGCTAGTAGTTATGTGAAAAGGGTATTTTGAAATCAATGTTTTTGTAAAGTTAAATTAGAAATTTATCTTAAATGTCTGTTTTAAGAAGTTAATACTCCGTTAAGCATGTCACGTTGTCCAGCATTGGTTCTTCCCCTCTCCTCAATCACACCCTTGATAATTCGATAAATATTGAAGGTTACCCTGCCAACACATAGATTTTCAAAGATTTTCAAAGATTTGACAAGATTTTCAGGCGAATATTCAAGTTGTGTTCTGGGAAAACTGGGCATAATGCATGTGCGTAAAGTGTCGTCCCAGATTAGCCTGTGCAATCCGCACAGGCTAATCAGGGATGACACTTTCCACTTTTATGACATTTTTCGTTTAAATGAAGTCTCTTCTTAGCAAAAATCCAATTTAGGCAGAAAGTGTTGTCCCTGATCAGCCTGTGCGGACTGCACAGGTTAATCTGGGACAACACTTTATGCACATGCATTAAGCCCAGTTCTCTCAGAACCCGACTCATTTCATGACTGTGGTGTACCAGTAGTATGTTAACATAAATTGATTGTGTGATGTTGAATACCTACAGTCTATGTTTCACGGACATAAACATAATTTGTTTTCCCTGTAGTGTATTGAGTATTGAGAAATACAGATTTTTTTTTTAGAAGTGTCTTATAATTATTTTATCACAATTTTATTTCAATTACATGTACATAATTATGATTTATATGATTTTAATTTGAATTATTATACAGAGTTATTACAATATATATGGTTGTACTAAAGTGCTACCAAAGAAGGCTACTGAATTTATTTTCCCAATTTCTTGAAAATGCCGATAAAATTTCCAAATCCAAAGCCATGGGCTATCTTCCCAAAAAGGGGAAAAAAAACCCTGCATTACAAAATGTCGATTAATCAACAAGATATATTAAAAAATAACATGGGCTAGTCATGTATAATAAATGAAATTGTCACACGTTTCGTTTGCAATCTGTAAAAGATCGCATCAATAACTGGAGTGTACTCAATCTCACAAACATTTGTGTCGCGTTGTGAGAAAACTGGACAAAACACATGTGCGTAAAGTGTCGTCTCAGATTAGCCTGTGCAGTCCGCACAGGCTAATCCGGGACGACACTTTCTGCCTAAACTGGATTTTCGCTAAGAAGAGACATCATTTAAACTAAAAATTCCATAAAAGTGGAAATTGTCGTCCCTGATTAGCCTGTGCGGACTGCACAGGTTAATCTGGGAGGACAATTTAGGCACAAGCATTATGCCCAGTTTTCTCAGAACGCGACTCATTTTCTTTTTCTTTGTTTCAGGTACTCGTCTAACCTAGAGGGCCACCTTCAGAACCTTGCACTGCGCCACATGCCACAGAACCTGCAGGCCCTCAACAACAAACAGACTGGTAAGCCTTCTATGTGGGTGGGAGTACTCATTTGTTATTGTACCCCCAAAATGAGATGGGCATATTAATTTAGCAGGTGTTTTTTCTATACTGAAAATGTAAACAAATGACCGAGGACCCTATTAAAAGTCTCACACAAATTTGCAATATGTGTGAATTGACAGTTTGATGTCATCAAAGAAAAACCGCTTCCTGTCTGAAGGCATGAAAAACACACTGTTCTCGCCAACAAAATTGGCTTCCTTTGTTTGGCAATCAACACGCTAAACCAATCGGGTGTTTATAACTCAATAGCAACCATCGAAATATGTAACTGCACGTGCTTAGCTCCGCCTTTCGAAACTTTTGCTGGTATAGGCCATGTCTGTGCTGTGAATTTTCTGAGAATTGGTGGAAATCTGCAGATATGACATCCCAGGGGCCTTTTTTAAATTGATACAATTTTAAGGAAAAATTTGAGGGTGGGGTTATGTTGACAATCGGTGTCTGGAAGGCAGTATTCGATTGACCGCAAATAGTTTGTTAATGTTTTAGCCCTTTTTCAAGCGTCTCTTGTCATATCAAATCATTAAGCTCATCTTTCGGTCTTTTGATGGCTTTACTTGTTCGATCAAAGATTCTCCAGTTTGTCAAAGTGGCGGAAAGTTCAAGCCGATATGTTGAAAAATAAGTGTTTAAACAGGAATATACTCTGAGAAAAGTAAGAGAACTAGACGAAGTCAATAAACAATTAATTTGATTTTATTGTAAATTGTTGTTATTGAATGAAAAAAACAACGTGATAACGTTTTGATAGGCGATAGTTTTGTCAAGTCTGCCACTGCTGGTCAAGTGTAACGTCTGTTCTCACTTCTAAGGTCTTTTTGTCCCCTACCGGTTTCACCGGAGGGGTCTTATGGTTTTGCGCTCTGTGTGTCAGTCTTCAGTCTTTCATTCTGTCACACTTTTCTGGATCCTGCGATAACTTTAAAAGTTCTTCATATTTTTTCATGAAATTTAAAACATACCTAGATGGCAATATGGACATTGTGCACGTCATTTCATTTTGTTCCTACGTCAAAAATTCTGGTTGCTATGGCAACAAATACTAAAAAAAAATATTTAAAAAAATGACAATGGTGGAGCCGGTAAGGGACATATATTGCTTGGCAATAGTCTTGTTCTTTTTGATAACACATTGCTACATTGGAGACCAATTAAAACAAGGCCATATAAGTAGGCGATATAGAGCACTCTAAAGATTTCTTGCTGATTTTAGAAGCGGCTGTTCACACTTTGAGATGTTCAAACAAATAATTGTAAAACTTACATTCAGTGTTCCATTTGATAATTGCATTTGCATGTGCTTTTCATATTATCCTACGGGAAATATTGCTTAAATTATGTAATTTAAAAAAAAATAGAATTTCCATAAATAGCTCTAGTTGTAAATTATGGGTCACTGTTCCGACTCATTAAACGCACTGTAGAATAATAAAATAATAACGACCAGCATTGATATGTCCTGACACGAATACTGTGAAACCATTTATTTTCGTCAGCACGAAATTTCGTCATTTTTCAAAAAATGACTATTTCGTCAGCACTTAAATTCGTCAATTTCTGATTTTTGAAAAAAAAAAGGAAAAAAATGCGTCGGTCATTTTCCGATTTATTTGAAATATTTTTTAGCTCAAAATCGCGGTTGCGATAAATCGTGGTGGAAAGAGGGGGGTAACTTGGGAGTCACTCGCAGGTCGAGTTGGGCCCTGTTTATCACATGTCAATTAACTTGTCTTTTGTTATCAGGTGATAATTACCGGCCATTGTATGTCATAAAATAGTTCATTGTAATGATTAGCGGATAAGTGGGACTGGATAACCGTTAGCGACTACCGGTTATGCTGTTACCATGTATGTGCTATCGATCTTTTGAATCATTGACAGCTTTGACAAGTTTAACGAGGCATGTTTCATTTTATTGTTATTTGTTGACAATATGCATTTAAATCTTTCTGCTAAAATGCAATTAAAAACGTAACGGTCAAAAAGAAATTAAATAAGCAATCCAGACNATTTGAAAATAATCTTTGTCGGCATGCATTGTTACAGTATGCACACTAAATGGCGTGGATATAAATCCCATATAGTGTTTAGTCAGTTTTGATGAAGAGCGAATTATGTTAAAACAAGATGTGTTTGTGAAACACTATGTCCACTTTTGAGCGATTTTGACCCATAAATTTGACCTTTGACCTTGAAGGATGACCTTGACCTTGACCTTTCACCACTCAAAATGTGCAGCTCCATGAGATACACATGCATGCCAAATATCAAGTTGCTATCTTCAATATTGCAAAAGTTATGGCCAATGTTAAAGTTTGGCGCAAACCAACAAACCAACAAACCAACCAACAGACCAACAGACAGGGCAAAAACAATATGTCCCCCAGTATATACTGGTGGACATAAAAAAAAATAAAAAATGACAATGGTGGAGCCGGTAGGGGACATATATTGCTTGGCAATAGTCTTGTTCTTTTTGATATCACATTGCTACATTGGAGACCAATTGAAACAAGGCCATATAAGTAGGCGATATAGAGCACTCTAAAGATTTCTTGCTGATTTTAGAAGCGGCTGTTCACAATTTGAGATGTTCAAACAAATAATTGTAAAACTTACATTCAGTGTTCCATTTGATAAGAGCATTTGCATGTGCTTTTTATATTATCCCACGGGAAATATTGCTTAAATTATGTAATTTAAAAAAAAATAGAATTTCCATAAATAGCTCTAGTTGTAAATTATGGGTCACTGTTCCGACTCATTAAACGCACTGTAGAATAATAAAATAATAACGACCAGCATTGATATGTCCTGAAACGAATAAATGATATTAGCTGGGAGGGTTTAAACATCGCTTGACACAGATGCGTTTACTGCAACAAAAAAGTGTTATAAATAAATTAGTATTTATCTGTCCACAATGATAGGTCAAATCACCTGAGGGAAGCATCCATTATTTCTAACAATATTTATGTTTTAACTATCATTCTTGTCATAATTAACCTGTAAAATGCACTGGAAAGAACTTGTTTTGAACTGTGATTTGTGTTTTCCTAAAAACTTCACAATATGCAAAAATGAGCAAAGAAATCTTATTTACCAATGTGAACTATAGTCCAGAAAATATGCCGTGTATAAGGCAAATTTTCATGCATGGGTAACAACTCTTTGCAAGATAAATGGTGATTTTGTACAAGTTGTCTCCCTTTTGTTATCATGCAACTGTTATGTTTTTAAGATGAAAATTACTCTGAAAAATATGTTAATGAAAAGATCATCTTTGGAAAATACAAAACTACTCTGTACTTCTTGTGCCATAAATTTTAAATCTTCAGTGATAAAATGACATGGATTCTTGACAATGTAACCATTACATTCAAAATGTCGCATTGTAAAAAAGTGCAATCCAAAAATATTCAATAAAAGTAATCACTTGTAAACCTTTAGGGATTTTGTTAATTATATATTGTTTATGTTACTGTAACCATAGAAAACTAAGATCCTTATTTCTGTACATCGAGAATGATATATAATAAAGAAAATTAGTAAGTTGATAATGTTGAGTTTCTTCTATAGAATAAGGCAATAATATCAATAAATTTTATTTCAGCACCACGACCAAATCTAGACAAGTATGTGTTCCTTCGGGTGAATGTAGCCACAGACGGGGTGTTGGTGGAAGAAGAAACACTGGACACCGGGTAACTGAGTTTCTCACTTTTAAATGAGCCGCACGCTGGGAAGAGGGGCTCTATGCATGTGCGTAAAGTGTTGTACCAGATAAGCCTGTTCAGTCCGCACAGACTTATCATGGACAACACGTTCCTCCTAGAATAGATCTTTGTTAAGGCGCGGAAAAGTGTCGTACCTGATTAGCCTGTGCAGACTGCACATGCTAATCTGGGACGACTATTTAAGCACATCAATTAAGACCCATTTCCGCAGAGCCAGATTCAAGTGCTTTTGGCAAAATGGAAACTTTAAGGCCTGTAAAAGGTGAAACCGTGAACACGATATTTTTACAATTTTTGAGAAATCTCTGAAGTTGATGTTAATTGGGGTAAAATGTGTCGTGTTCTGAGAAAACTGGGCATAATGCTTGCGCGTAAATTGTCATCCAAGATTAGCCTTTGCAGTCTGCACAGGCTAATCAGGGACGACAATTTCCGCTTTTATGGAATTTTTCGTTTAAATGATGTCTCTTCTAAGCAAGAATCCAGTTTAGGCGGAAAGTGTCGTCCCTGATTAGCCTGTGCGGACTGCACAGGCTAATCTGGGACGACAATTTACGCACAAGCATTATGCCCAGTTTTCTCAGAACACGAAACAAATACGCTCGGACAAAGAGGTAATAGTCTCATTAAGTGTAATATCTTAATTGGCCAGCAACTGACAATCCAACAATTTACAGAATTAACTTTAAAAATTTGCTTAAAAACTGATTTGTTTATATGCAATATTTAAACAACTCTTAAAGGATTGGTAGACATGAGTACATCATCAGAATCTGTTGAATCTATCAATATCTGTGCTTCAGCTAGACTTGAATGGCAGGGGGCAGCACATTGTCACCCTAAGGCCTGGGACCCCAATTATTCCCTTCTCTTTTTAATGAAATTAATCACACATAGACTATATGATAAGTTTTAACCCTTTGAGCGCTGGAACCGGATTTTGAAGGCCTTTGCAAACAGTTTTGGATTCAGATGAGACGCCACAGAACGTGGCGTCTCATCAGGATCCAAACTGTTTGCTATTCTGATAGTATTCTTTGAAAAAAAATCAAAGAAAATGCTAATTTTAGAAATTTAGCAGACAACATTTTAGCAGATGACAAATTTCCCAGCATGCAAAGGGTTAATAATTTAACTATATTTTCACAGTGAAACTAGTTGTAGAAGTCATGAAAATAATGACATCAATTGAAACACATATTATTTAAAAAAAAAAAGCAACAGGGTTATGACCGCATGGGCTAAAGTGCCCTTTTGACATAAGGGCAACCTGCCCTTTTCATATCCTTAGAGAACCACTTTTTTTTAATTTTATGGGTAAGATAGTTGCATTTGCACTAGTGAGAAATCTTGCACCATTTTGTGACTTGGACAAAGAAAAAAAATGCCATAATTATACTTCTAAAAAACTCACGCTGGTTTTGCAAATCTGCCAAATTGGTGCCTTCTGGGAAATCGGCTAATGGTTAATTTTGTCAGACTGCAGAGCCTTCTCCATATAAGCTTGAAATGGGCCCTACGTCATGTTGTCATCAATGCAAGAACAATTTGGGTGAGGAATTTAAAGAGCCAGAAATAACCCTGGCTGTGAATGTGATTAATCAACTTCAAGCGCAAGAGACAACTTCCAAATATGTGTCGTGTTCTGAGAAAACTGGGCAAAATGCTTGTGCGTAAATTGTCATCCCAGATTAGCCTGTGCAGTCGGCACAGGCTAATCAGGGGCGGCAATTTCCGCTTTTATGGAATTTTTCGTTTAAATTATGTCTCTTCTTAGCGAAAATTCAGTTTAGGCGGAAAGTGTCGTTCTGGATTAGCCTGTGCGAACTGCACAGGCTAATCTGGGATGACACTTTATGCACAAGCATTTTGCCCAGTTTTCTCAGAACACGCAACATAAAGGCCAGTTATACATTAAGCACTTGCAGAAATAGGATTTTGTGGAATCTGTCAAGCTCTGCTTGTATGTTATGCTGCTTTGGTGAAAAACATCATCATAGCATATGAAATTATATCAACTTTACAATTATAATTTATCACTTTGCTAATTGACATAACATGTCTCTCTCACTATCAGTCTTTACAATAATTTGTTACCCAAATTTTTATTCAGTAATAGTAACAGGTGAAATTTTTGTTAGCAAACTAAATATTAACATAATTACAACTTCTTTAATTTTGACATAAACGCTGTATACTGATTGGTTAATGATGAACCAACTGCGAATGCAAATTAAAAATAGATTTTCATGATGGCACTCCATTTTTCATGATCAAGTGGCAAAATGATGTCTTGTGTTTTTTTTGCAAAACATGACCACCTTGCTTTTCATTTATAAAAAGTAAAAATGATTTCATAATTTGGCTGTAATGTTAATACTATGTTTTTTTTTACAAAGATGGAATTATTACTGGACTGGTATTCTTATGCCACCAAATAAAAGTCTGATGTGGCCTTTAGAGTGATATAACAACAGCAAATATAGTAATAAAATACACTTTATGCAGAAATTATTAAAATTAAATAGCGTTTTTCTGCATTTCATTGGTGTCCACCTAAACTATGCGGTCAGTGTTTATGCAACTTTGGTGTAATTTTTTATGACAGTACTGTTCTTACACCGATAAAATTCAAAAATATGTTGTTCAATTTTTTTACTGAATTTCTACTTGTCTGAATTTCATTTCACTGTAAGGAAAATTGTTACGTAATGCGCGCTCTATAAAAAATCAATAATTTTGCTGATAATTTCTTCAAGTCTGTGTCTACTTGTTTGTCGGACGGATATAAATTACAAGCCAAGTCCAGTCCAATCCTCTTGTTGTTATTATGTTTGTGAAGGTCTTTTCAGTCTTCGTTTTTCAGTGATCCAAATCCAAAAATCTATCATTTAGCTACAGTGCACATATTATGACACTTATGTCCCACCATACTCATTTATGACATGGTTTAGCACATATTTTTATGTCGTTCTACTAAAAATATTTGACGTTTTTTGACGTATTGCACTCTAGCATAAAATAAAAAGAAATGTTGTTGTTTTGGGTGTTTGATAAATATTTATTTCAGTCATGGTTATAAAAAAAGTATATTTTCCCTCATGAAAATATTTTTTCTATAGTCAATCGTGAACAAAAAATATATCGTTCACCGAAAAAATATCCTCTATTCTTTCTTGTTGGTCTTTGTAGATGTCAATCTTCACACTACTGGATTGTCACATATGCTTGGTAAATGTCAGCCATGGTGGTGTGTTGCCACACTAGTGGCATGTAGCCATTCAATACCTGACACGGACTGAAACAAAACAGTTCTTGTCATGTAAAACAGGCATTGGTTTTCCATTAAAAGCAAAAGTATGGTTGTAACAGGTTAATCTTCCCTGCCACGTGCATGTCATTTAAGTGAGCTGAAGCATAAATTGACTATCTGGCATTGAATTTGTGATCTTGTTAGAGGTATTTAGCATATACAATATAGCAAAGAGGGTCTATCTCGGATTAATATGTGTAAGCAAACATGCTTGCAACAAATATTGGTTTATAAGTTTTAAAATATAGTTCTTTGGTCTTGCAGATATAAAATGGGTTTGGGCTGGGCGTGGACTGGATGGGGGTCAGGAACAGTTCATGGACAAGATAAAAGAACTTAATCATAAAGTGGAGGGAAAATTACACATAAAACAGTCGAAAAAACAACAACAGCTGATAAATAACCTTCACCATAGCACTTTATCATTTTTGAAGGGTATATTTATTTCTGAACAAAGTTCAGTGCAATTATTTCCAAAATGATGTGTTATGTTATAAATAAAAAGCCTCAGAACTATTATGTATTCTTAATTTAACCCATTTATGCCTAGTGAACTCTCCCATCCTTCTAAATTGGATCAATTTATTTCCAAAATTAGGGATGTCTAGTATATTTATTTCTATATTTAGGGTATTTCTTACAGAAATTCCTTTAAGCAAACAGCGCAGACCCTGATGAGACGCCGCATTATGCGGCGTCTCATCTGGGTCTACGCTGTTTGCCAAGGCCTTTTTTCTCGACGCTAGGCATAAATGGGTTAATGATTGTACTCGACATGACAGACTACAGGAATACTGCATGAGACTCCAGATAGGCTTTAACCCTTTCCCGCTCAGAATCGAAGTTTAAATGGCTAATGCAAACAGTATAAAACCAGAACAGCCTGCGAGTTACTCACAGTCTGTTCACGTTTTATGCTTTTTGCTGCTCATCAGTATCTTAGGGTTGAAAATGAAGCCTTTAAAACTTGAATTTAGAAAGAAAGGTCTTTAATTTAATTTAATTTTCTAAGGTAATACAAACGGCTCAAAAATGCGTTTCTGAGAGGTAAAGGGTTTAGGGAGGAATTTGTGTTACCATTCACTTGTCTTTTATATAAGGCAAGTGGCCAAATGCCAATTTAATACAGGACAGTATATAAATCGTCAGGAAGGCGCATGTTCAAGTTAGGTTGTCATTATCGACTGTATAAGAAAATCAATAAATGTATGTTGGCACTTCATAAAAGAAGTAAAGAGCTTTTCAACAGCTTTTGTCTATCCTCTTAGGTAAGTCTAATCATGGAGGTCCAATGTTCATTCGAATAGAGACATGTAAAATCAAATCGATAACCGAGTTGCCATTAGAACTGTTTGCCATAACGCACAGGATTTATCCTACGAACAAATACAGAAATAATTCAAGCGTGTAATTTATGCTAATAGAGTTTTCAATTATCAGGTTAACCCATTTATGCCTAGCGTCTAGAAAAAAGGCCTTGGCAAACAGCATAGACCCAGATGAGACGCCGCATGATGCCGCGTCTCATCAGGGTCTGCGCTGTTTGCTTAAAGGAATTTCTGTAAGAAATATTCTAAATATGGAAATAAATATACTAGACATCCCTAATTTTGGAAATAAATTTATCCAATTTAGAAAGATGGGAGAGTCCACAAGGCATAAATGGGTTAATATTATTGCAGTCTTCGCAAAAGTGGCTGAAAAACGCTGGTCATCTGGACAGGCATTTTCAAACAGAAAAAAGTTCAAGAAAAAAAATGCAGAACCGGAAAAACACAAAAGTTCATATTTCAACTGGTGCGTACACCAAAATTTTCAGAAAACATGCCAGTCCTAAGGTAGTTTTGTCGGTTTGAACCGGTACACAATTTTGTGATGACTGTAATTGGTAAGCTATGTTTTACCCTTTGAGTGCTGGAACTGGATTTTGAAGGCCTTTGCAAACAGTTTGGATCCAGATGAGACGCCACAGAACGTGGCGTCTCATCAGGATCCTAACTGTTTGCTATTCTGATAGTGGTCTTAGAAAAAAAATCGAAGAAAATGCTAATTTTAGAAATTCAGCAGACAACATTTTAGCAGACGTCAAAATTCCCAGCATGCAAAGGGTTAAACAACACTTGTTAAATTGAGCCTCACTCTGTGAAAACGGAATTTAATGCATGTGCGTAAAGTGTTGTCTTTCCGTTTAAACTGGATTTTCATCAAGAAGAGTTCCTAAACAAAAAAAAAACAATAAAATCGGAAGGTGTTGTCCCTGATTAGCCTGGGCGGACTGCACAGGCTAATATGGGACGACACTTTACACACATGCATTTAACCCCCTTTTCACAGAGTAAGTCTCAATTATTTCATCAATTGATGACTTAAGTTCTAGTAAAATAACACCAAGTAGATATTGCACACGCTATGGGTTCTGCATGCATTTTGTTCAGCTGACAAAACTACTGTGAATAAGAAAATCATTGTCTGTCCACAGCACACAGAAGATAACACCTATCTAGAGCATTGCAATATTCTTTATTGCACACTCTGTTGATAAAGGTTGATCATATGTAAGTTCACAATCATTTTATAACTCTTTCAGTGCTAGAACCGAATTTTGAAGGCCCACTTCCCGAAAAAGTTTGTAAAATGCACATTTAATGCGCTTTAAATGCGTATAAAATGCAGCGGTATTGGCACCGTATTATTCACTTGACATAGTGCATTTGCTGTTTAAAAAAGTGTGTTTTTTCTGCATTTTTCTCAAATAATACACTTTTCGAGTGTATTAATTCGCTTTTGTGTATTTTTTAAGTGTATTTTTCAGTGGAAATAATACGCTTAAGTACATTTTTTGGGGGTTGAGTGTACTCAAGTGCACTTAATACGCTTCAATTTTATTTTTTCCCCCAAAACTGCACTTCAAGTGTACAGTACAGTCCACGCGTTTTCCCCAATATCCCTCGCTACTCCGCGGGCAGTAACTCTGAGGGAGATTAAGAAAATCCCGTGATACGCGGCGTTTGTATGATTTGGCACTCCGCGGTGAACGATTGGCAAAATTGATAAGCAAACGCGGCGGCCCTCGGCGTTGGCAATGCGGGGGAAACTCCCTGTTTAACAAGATAACGATCAATTTAACTTTGTTTGACTTCCTGATTTTCAAATAAAATTACATTTATTACAAGTACATATATAGAAGTAGTTGTTGTTGAAAACTCGTTGATTTACGACAAACAAAACGTCGTCTTTTAACTGATACTTACCAATTAATATAATCGCAGTTTGCAACATTATTTTTATTTTGATAATTTAATCCAAAAGTTTTCATGTAAGCAGGTGTTTTTTCTATACTGAACATGTAAACAAATGACCGAGGACCCTATTAAAAGTCTAGCAAAAATTTGCAATATGTGTGAATTGACGGTTTGACGTCATCAAAGAAAAACCGCTCCCTGTCTAAAGGCATGAAAAACACACCGTTNCCGGACTCTATTTCAAATTGTATTCATCCGATCTTCACCAAACTTGGTCAGCAGTTGCATCTAGTTGATATATAGGCCAAGTTCGAATATGGGTCATGCCGGGTCAAAAACTAGGTCATAGGGTCAATTAGTGCATTTTCAACGGCGCCACTTTGTCCGGACTCTAATTCAAATAGTTTTCATCCGATCTTCACCAAACTTGCTCAGAAGTTGAGTCTAGACAATATCTAGGCCAAGTTGGAATATGGGTCATGCCGGGTCAAAAACTAGGTCATGGGGTCACTTAGTGCATTTCAAGGATTTCATGGTGTCCGCTCTCTAAATGAAGTAGTTTTCACCCGATCTTCACCAAATTTGGTCAAAAGTTGTGTCTATATGATATGTAGGTCAGGTTTAAATATGGGTCATGCCGGGTCAAAAACTAGGTCACGAGGTTACTTAGTGCATTTCAAGCATTTAGCATGGTGTCCGCTCTCTAATTGAAGTAGTTTTCATCTGATCTTCACCTAATTTGGTTACAAGTTGTGTCTAGATGATATGTAGGTCAAGTTCGAATATGGGTCATGCCCGGTCAAAAACGAGGTCACATGGTGCATTTAAAGCATTTAGCATGGTGTCCGCTCTCTAATTGAAGTAGTTTTCATCTGATCTTCACCAAATTTAGTCAGATGTTACATCTAAATGATATCTAGGTCAAGTTCAAATATGGGTCATGCCAAGTCAATAACTAGGTCTTGAGGTCACTTAGTGCATTTCAAGCATTGAGCATGGTGTCCAAAACCTTCGAACGGGCGTATCTTGTGACAGTTTGGCACTCTTGTTTTAGTTAAAATCACCAATTATGTTTTGGTGATACTTAATCATACACTTTTCTCACTCCTCATCAATTTATCAATTCAAATGAGAGCAATGTCTTTGATATATTATAATACACTTTTCCAGCTCCTCATTGAAATATCCACATAAACGATAGCTATCTTACTTTGTATATAATCACATGCCCTTTATAGTAACTTATCACCGATTATTATTCATAATTTTTTTTATTCACTTGTTATTATTCACTTTTCCGACTTATTATTGATTGATCCACATAAACAATAGCAATCTCACATGATATATTATCATTCCATCTTTTATGATATGTTATTATACACTCTTTCCACTCCTCTTTGAGGTACCCACATAAACTATAGAAATGTCACATTATATATACTCATTCCATCTTTTATGATATGTTATGGTACACTCTTTTCACTCCTCTTTGAGCTACCAGTTCCCACATAAACTATAGCATGTCACTTTGTATTTAATCACATTCCACTTGGTTAATGATCTATGTGTGGTAAATGGTATTCTTTCTAGATAAAAGTGTCATATTAATTTATATTTATTGTTCTTGGATTAACCTGTAATTTATCATAGCACTGTTATTGTAATCACCACTATATGTGTCAAACACTTTATATGTAATTTCAGTGTAATACCAGTCACAATTGTTTGTCGAAACATAGTGAGCTTTTCTGCAGTACATGTATATGCTTTAGTGTCTGTGTCCAATAAACTTGAACTACCAACACAAATTAACATGAAATTTGGAATATTCCTTTGTTATTCTATATAGTATATGGTCTCAGGTCGTTTCGCCCTAAATCCCGTTCGCCCTCTGTCACACCGGGTCGTTTCGCCCTTACAAGTGGGTTGTTTCGCCCTTATTTAATTCTTATGTAATATTAGGCTTTTGTAAATTATTCTTTCCCTCCGAATAGTATTTGTTGAACATATATGGAAAATTAAGATTTTTAATACAAATTTGATTATTAATTGCAATTTTAATTTAGTACTTGTTTATCATATATGGGAAATTAAGATTATTTAATTATTACAAATTTGATGTTAGCTCAATTATCTGTTTGATTTTAATTGCAATTAATTAACGGAAACATTATGATTCATAGTGTGTCAAACGTAAAGTATTACGATTAATTAGTTTGGCTTATATAATTTGCCCCATCATTACGAGTATGATAATGTATATCAGGGTCTTCTGTTTGGGTAAATCATCCAGGGAGTTTGTTTTATTTCAAAGCATCTCTAGCATTGCAACAGATAAGATTTTGGGTCAATTAGTTTTCACTGCACGCTTTTTGTTACAATAAGTTTTTTGGGCACGCACGCCGTTAATGAAAGTTTCCTAACCGGTCCGCGTTTGACAGAGAACATTTTCCCGAACTTATTTTGGCGGAAGTCACNTTGATTTCTAGGACTAGTTGTCTATGTGTCTTGCATTCCCAATCTACTTTGAGCAAACCTATTGTTGTTTGGCTGTCTGACAGGATCTTTATATTTTTTTTTATTGGTCGCTTCTTCAGTTCTTCCAAGATAAATTGTACAGCAATTTTTACTGTCATAAGTTCACTAACCAGGATTGACGCTAGCTTGGAGACTGGTTGTTTCAGCTCTACTTTATCAACAGATGGCAGAAATACACAAGAACCAGCACCACATGGACCCGGGCTCCCTCTGCAGGATCCATCCGTGAAGGTTATGACGGTGTTTGGATCTTCATTTTGCAACATCTCCTGGATGATTGTTTTTGCCTGTTCTTCTAGGACCTTATATCTGAACCTATACCACCTAGGCATACACTCAATCCTTTTCTTTGTACCTTTTCCAGTATCTGGTCATGAGGGCTGCATTGCCACACAGGAGCCGCATACTCAAGGTGTGGCACCACAAGACTCTTGTATAGCTTCACCATCTTTTCTGGAGATATCTTCTTAGTCTTGGCCACTTTAATCAGTAGTCCTTAGGCTCTCAATGCTTTCTTTTCTACATATTTTATTTTTATGATTTTCCAGGGGAGACAACTCGTAACTTGACGTAAGGCGATGCAAGAGACACGGGCATCTTTAAATGACTGACGAACGAACTTAAAGTACATAAGTCTACAACAGAAACAATTTTACTATATGCGCGAAAGATTTTAAATAGTGATTAAAGGATTCCTTCAACGTTATTATAATAAAAACATCAGTAAAACTTTGACCTACTTAGCGACTAAACGGTCAAAACAACCTTCAAATAGCGTTTTCTTCATGTCATTTAATACATTATTTTTTTCCTTTCACTATATACTGGTAATGCTATCGAAATTCTATGCCGAGATTATGCATCACATGAAAATATCCAATAAATTTAGCACACTTTTTCACGATAACCNACTACATGAGAACATATAATTCCACAGGTACACTAAACATGTTAACATCTCATTCACCAGAATTCAACACAAAAACATCTTATTTCTCAGGTTAAATAAACAACATTAAAATGTCTTATTCCCCAGGTACAAATACAACAATAGAATATCTCATTCCCTGGGTACAATATATGACCTAATAATTCCTCATTCCCCAGGTACAATAAAACATGAAAACGTCTTAATTCCCAAAGTACAATATACAAAATGATAAAATCTCACTACAAAGTAACACTATCCAACGTAACAGCATATTATTACAAAGAAGCACTATACAAAATGATTTGGCCTCATAACCAATATACACTTTGAACAAAGCTATCGTTTCATTAAACACTTTACACAATGATATCGTCTCATTACCAATGTACACTTTACAAAAAATGATATCGTCTCATTACCAATATGCACTTAACACAATTATATCGTCTCATTTACATCATACACTATACACAATGATATCGTCTTATTAACATTATACACAGTAACACTTTACACAATGATATCGTCTCATTAACACTATACACTTAACACGATTATATTGTCTCATTAACAGCATACACTTTACACACTTATATCGTCTCATTAACATCATACACTTTACACAATTATATCGTCTCATTAACATCATACACTTTACACAATGATATAGTCTCATTAAAATCATACACTTTACACAATGATATCGTCTCATTTACATTATACACTTAACACAATTACATCGTCTCATTAACATCATACACTTTACACAATGATATCGTCTCATTTACATTATACACTTAACACAATTATATCGTCTCATTAACATCATACACTTTACACAATGATATCGTCTCATTAACATTATACGCTTTATACAATGTTATCGTCTCATTAACATTATACACTTTACACAATGATTTTGTCTCATTACCAATATATACTTTACAAAAATGATATCGTCTCATTACCAATGTACAATTTAAAAAGTGATATCGTCTCATTACCAATGTACACTTCACAAAAAATGATATCGTCTCATTACCAATGTACATTTTACAAAATGACATCGTCTCATTACCAATGTACACTTTACAAAAAAATTTATCGTCGCATTACCAATGTACACTTTACAAAATGATATCGTCTCATTACCAATGTACACTTTACAAAAAATGATATCGTCTCATTATCAATGTACACTTTAAAAAAATGATATCCTTTCATTATGTTAGAGTGTTCACAAGGTAATTGTTGACGCCGCACGACCCACGACGGACGAAAGGCGATCAGAAAAGAGATATACCTGTTTATAGTATGGGGACTTTGTGCTCAGGTGAGCTAAAAAACAACCAACAAGTCCATCTGCATTAGATGAAACTGAATGTTACTAAATGTACAAGTAATACATATATAACAAGGGACGAAATTGTCACAAAACCAGGTTTTCAATAAAAAAAAGTCTGATAAAGGGAGACAACTGCAACTCAAAATGTGCATTGCTACTGATTGTTCATCACAATTACCCCCCTTGTTTCAAAATCAATCTATTTTAAGTCGTGGCGACCTTGACCTTGGAGATATCTACGTAATTATTTCGCGCGACACACCGTACAATGATGGTGAACAAATGTGCCAAATGATTTTAAAATATGACAATGAATGACATAGTTATGGCCAGGACAAGCTCATTTATGGCCATTTTTGACCTTTGAACTCAAAGTGTGACCTTGACCTTGGAGATATCGACGTAATTCTTTCGCGCGACACACCGTACAATGATGGTGAACAAATGTGCCAAATGATTTTAAAATCTGACAATGAATGACATAGTTATGGCCCGGACAAGCTCATTTATGGCCATTTTTGACCTTTGAACTCAAAGTGTGACCTTGACCTTGGAGATA
>VMBQ01007510.1:0-22188 GCA_007657795.1 Dreissena rostriformis | reverse complement strand
TTCTTACAAAATGCTTGTTACAGTTGTCTGCTCTTGTTTAAAGATTGGGGTCATGTTGATTAAGAAGTATGCAAAATATAAAAGCAATATGTCAAGGGACATAGAAAATATTTGAGGTGGTACGCAAACTTTAACATAGATTTTTCAATAATATGCATATTCTAAGTGGAAAAGGGCCATAATTGTTACAAAATGCTTGTTACAGTTGTCTGCTCTTGTTTATAGATTGGGGGTCATGTTGATAAAGAAGTATGCAAAATATAAAAGCCATATGTCAAGGGACATAGAAAATATTTGAGGTGGTATGCAAACTTTTAACATTCCAACGCTCACGCTGACGCCGGGGTGAGTAGGATAGCTCCACTATATATATTTCATATATAATAGTCGAGCTAAAAACTTATTTAGTACATAAACATACACAAGCATAATACCAAATGCTTTGTTTCTCAGAAAGAAAATAGTGGATCCCAAAAATGAGTGTATTACCACAGTTTGACTGCTCAGTGTCCCAGGTGCCGTTGCGCAGACACGTAGTCTGTATAGCGCCCTCTATGGAGTAGCCGTCTGCACATTGGAATGAGGCCATAGACTGGCCCCGGACGCTGCAGACACCACATAGGACAGGCCTGCACTGGAGCTCACAGACGGGCAACCCACTAAAATGAGAAGTATGGATTATGACAAACAAATGGAGACATTTAGAATTGTTTGATCTTGCGCATTAAGTTGGAACCTTTAGGATCAGAAAATATATATGGTCCTTATCTTGAGTTAATGTGGTCATGAATGAATTTTTGGTTTAATTTTGAAATTAAGTAGTATAGCACAACCAGAAAAATGTAACATTTTACAAATTCAAAATATCTTTAATAATAATATATCCAAAACAAATTCACAATTTTTGTATTGACCTGCAAGAATGGGCAAGTACCAGCAGAACTCATTCAAATCAAGGGCAAATTTAAGGCAAAAATGCACAAAGTTGAGTGATATACCACAGACAGGTAGAGGTCCATCGCATGTGCCGTCTCCATGACATGTGACTTTGTTGCTATAGGACAATAAGAAGCCTGGGTCACACTGTTATATGGCCTGGCCTGTAAGCCCATCTGTTACCATGGTGATGTTTTGATTTGGACCAGCTTGTATGTCACCACATTGTTCTGAAGTGAAAAGCTATTGCTTTTATATCTGAACCGTTGTGAACAGTTAGGTGTTTCAATTGAGATGCGCCCTGGAAAAGCCGGGCTTAATTATGTGCGTCACAGATTAGCTTGTGCAGACAGATCAGGTATGATACTTTCAGCCTTGACTGTATTTTCATTTAGAAGTGATTTCCTTTAAATGAAAAATTCCATAAAAGAGGAAAGTGTCGTCCCTGATTAGCCTGTGCAGACTGCATAGGCTGATATAGGGGGACACTTACACACATGCATTAAGCCCAGTTTTCCAAGATTTGGGCTCATTTGTTTTGTGAAAAAATGGTATGGTAAGCACATTTGATGTGACCAATACATTATACATGTATTTACACTGTTTGTATTATACTAGAATGTTATGCATATATTAATTGATAAAAACCCACAACAAAACAACATCTTTTCAACATTTTTCTTTAAATACGACTTAAGATCATTTAATTTCACCTTATCACTGAAACAGCAGTCTTACATACACATCACAACTGGGTACACTGCCAGACCATCATGTGCCGTCTGTTCTACAAGTCCTACTGGCCGGTCCCACCTGGGTGAATCCCACGTTGCATCTGTACACAGCTAATAGGCCTTCTGTAATTGACAGGCTACCATGGGCTGGCTGGGCAGGCCAGTCACATTATGTGGGAAAATTGTGTGACCTTAGTTCAAGGACTTTAATAAGTGAAAATAATGTCCACTGCAGATTATTTAGGAAGATAGTTTTAACGGATTATTAATTGAGCCCAACTTCTTTCTAACACTTAAGGTTCGAGATATGTTTCTTTCTTATATATTACCGGTACTCTTCAACCTATACCAGACTTAGCGGCACACTATTGTTAAGAGTAGTAAAACTCTTGAAATCACATACCACAAGTTGGCATACGAAAATCCCAGGATCCATCAGAACGACACAAGAGTTTGTGTTGGTCAATCAGAGAGAAACCAGTGACATAGGTGACATAGGCAGTGGTTACTGCCCCATTGGTCTTCATGGTGATGTTTCCTCCACAGGGAGTGGACAGCTCTCTACATATTACTGCAGGAACAGACATCAGGCTCCTTTGTTATCAATAAAACAAACACATCATCTATAATTGACTTGAGATTTTAATTAGAGTCAATTCAAAGCCAGGTTACATTTTAACCATCTAGTTACTAACAGGGATGAAAGAGCTGACACCTGCTGGACATGAGGCTTCTATTTTAAGATGATGGTATTATAGTAAAAACATGCATAATGAACAAAAGTAAAATATTAACACTCTTACTTTTTGAAAACTATGCTTAAATGAATCAAAATACCACTTTAACAACAACTAATACGCTTCAATTATTTTAAAGAACACTTTAATTGTGCATCTCAAGACTAATGCAACAGAATGGACTTTAAGACGAGATGTGAATTGTGCGGTGTTTAGTATACTGAAAGCTAGGACTTACTTGTTAGATAGACCATTTGAACACTGTGAAGGATCCCTGATGGACTATAACCATATAGGAATCGCGCTCTGACAAAATGGGGTTAAATGCATGTGCATTAAGTGTAGTCCCAGATGAGCCTGTGCAGTCCAAACAGGCTAATCAGAGACGACACTTTCCGCCTAAACTGGATTTTCGTCAAGAAGAGTCTTCCTTTAAAAGAAAAAAAACAATAAGCGTAAAGTGTCGTCCCTGTTAAGCCAGTGCGGACTGCACAGGCCTATCTGGGACGACACTTTAAGCACATGCATTAAACCTCCTTTTCATAGAGAGAGGCCCACATTAAAGTGATTTTAGTTCTTATAGCATATCATTTACTATTTACCGCAGATAGGGAGAGTGCTGTTCCATGTGTCGTCACTACGGCAACTGATGACCAACTTGCCCACCAGCGTATAGCCAACATCACATGAGAAGTTCATTAAGGTCTGTAGCGCACACTGCGTTCACCAGGATTCACATTCAGTGTGTTGCAGGTATCTAGAAAATAACAACAGGCAGCATTAGGAATAGCTTGCATGAGGAAAAAGCATGATTTCCAAAGTGTATGAATTCCAAAAACAAATTTGGAAACAATTTCTTTAATTAATAGTCTCTTACAATTTGTTAGCTCTACTATGCAGCATCTCTTCATAGCCCCTCGATTTTTTCACTGGTATTTACAAACAAAATACAACATGTATTACCTAATGTTGCATTTAGCAAATTCTGTATAATATTTACTGGTAAAATGTAAAATTTTATTTCTTGTATAAGATCGTTCACCCATACTGTCTTGTTCTGGTACTTGGTAATGTTTATAAAACTAAAAACACACAAAATGACTTGTCAACAAGGCTCATCACCATAGGATGACATATGCTTTTTCCACATTTTTCTAAACCTAAACGCAAAGTGTTTTTCCACAATTTTCTAAACCTAAACGCAAAGTGTGACGGAATTTCAGACGGAAAGACAGTTGGGCCCACCATTGGGGGCATACAAATAAAATAAGTAATGCTTTAAATGATGACAATATAATAACTCTGAAACATACATACCACAGGTAGGCACTGTTGCTAGTGAAGTGTTGCCAAACGTTGTGTCACATGAGTATGTTGTAGCCCCTCTTAGTGTGTAACCCACATCACATGTGAACACAGCTGCACTTCTATTGTTCAATACTGTCAGATGTCCGTTGGTCGGCTGGGTAAAACTCTTGCTAACTATAATGGTATTAAGTAACTTTTACATAACTGTATCTAGGAGCAGAAATCAAGAAAATAACTTAAAACATGAAAATAACATACTACAATCTTTGCATTTTATTGCAGTCAAATTATTCCCCAGAATGGTATGCAAAATGTACAGAAATACTAGATCTACCAACATGGCTTCAATAAGGTAAATTACACAGATTCTATAAGGTAAACTTACATTGCTTCTATAATGTAAACTTACATTGCTTCTATAAGGTAAACTTACACTGCTTCAATAAGTTAAACTTACACTGCTTCAATAAGGTAAACTTACATTGCTTCTATAAGGTAAACTTCCATTGCTTCAATAAGGTAAACTTACATTGCTTCAATAAGGTAAACTTACACTGCTGCAATAAGGTAAACTTACACTGCTGCAATAAGGTAAGCTTACATTGGTTCTATAAGATCAACTTACATTGCTTCTATAAGGTAAACTTACATTGCTTCAATAAGGAAAAATTACACTGCTGCAATAAGGTAAACTAACATTGCTTCTATAAGATAAACTTACATTGCTAATACAAGGTTAACTTACACTTCTTCTATAAGGTAAATTTACACTACTTCTATAAGGTAAACTTACACTACTTCTTTAAGGTAAAATACACTTCCTCTATAAGGTAAACCTACATTGCTTCTATAAGTAAAACTTCCATTTCTTCTATAAGGTAAACTTTCATTTCTTCTATTAGGTAAACTAAATAACCTGATTTGGAACTACATTTTTGTACATCATCTCACAAGCACTGCTAGTTTAATTCCTACCACAAGCAGGTGGAGAGATGTCCCAAGATCCAGCTGCTGTACATGTCAGAGTGCCACTTCCTGTCAACTGGTAACCTGTTTTACAGGAGAATGCAGCAGACGTCAACCGTCCATCAGTTGTTATGACTACTGCTCCATTTTGTACATGTGTCAATGATGGACACGCAGCTACATGTATGAAACAAGAATTAACAAGTGCATTTGATTTTTTTTTAAATATAAGGTAAATAGTTCCATCGGTCAAGAGGCTTGTGTTATGACATATCACACAAGAAGTGTCTATTGTCCAAAGGTGCAAAGTTTGATCACCAATGCAAGGGCTAAGGAACACTGAAACTGCTAACACTTATTAACGTTTAACTGTCTTAACCACAAACTCATGCAAATGGTACCATTAAAGCAAGAAATAATTGCTTTATATTTAGTTTGTTTATCTTTCATATGCTCTATCTACCATATTGGAAACTGTTGCAATGTTGCAGACTTAAAGTGTCGCTATCGGTTAGGTTGCAGTGCACCAATCGTTTGCTCAGCACGATTCACGACGTAGCCTAAGTCGATAACGATTTTCGAATATTAACACTGTTTCAAATTTTAATATAAAAATGTCAACAAGAATAGTGTGTTAAAACATCATCGTGTTTTTTAGAGTGCATGCAAAGGATAATGTCCGTAGGTTGCCATTCAGGTAAATTTAACATGTTTTTGAAGTTTATTCATTGATTTGCTCAATTTGTTACGAACGACTTCTGTTTAGGGATGCACACTGATCGGCTGCGGAGAACTGCACTTGTGTTTATGAAGGGGTGCATAAGTACAAAAACTATCAAAAACAAGAGATGTGCTTGTCAGAAACACAATGCCCCCTACTGCGCCGCTTTGATTTTTTTACCTTTGACCTTGAAGGATGACCTTAACCTTTCACCACTCAAAATGTGCAGCTCCATGAGATACAAATGCATGCCAAATATCAAGTTGCTATGATCAATATTGCAAAAGTTATGACCATTTTTCAAAACCTAAACGCAAGTGTGACGGAATTTCAGAAGGACAGACAGACAGACCGACAGACAGACGGACAGTGCGATTACTATATGCCACCCTACAGGGGCATAAAAATTATCAAATGCTCTGGGAGTCCGTTAATATGGACTAATATTCTCACCAGAGATTGGTAGGCACTTGACAGCTGTATCTTCAGGAAGAATATCCTTAATCCGATGAACATTGGAGTCCCCAGCAATATAATTTACTACCGTCCTGTCTTGGGCACCTAAAAAATAAAAGGAAAACGCTTCCAGACACAAAGCTGCATCCTGTTCAAAAGAGCCTACGTGGTAAATCTTATAATACTATAAACTGCAAGTCCAAACGACTACCACTTCTATTGTCACAAGACTAGTAAAGACACTTTTGTCTTAAATGCCCTAACTACACAAAAAGAATATAAACAAAACTGGTCAATCACGCTTAAAGAAAAATAAATGGTACACAAGTGGAAAAGCACTAGTTTTCAATTAGTTAATCGAAAAGTGTCAAAATTGCAATGCACTGCTCAGTATTCAATGCAAATATCACTATACACACGTTAAAAGCGTCAACTTATTGCACTGGTGTAAAACACACTATAAGTATCCAAATGCGCAAAGCACGTGTTATTTAATAGATCACAAACGTGGTAATAAAACACACAGTAAAAGTTAAAGTAAACAAAAAATGAAAATCCTTCGGTCAAGCACACGTCAGTCACTAGGTCTAGAAAATGAATGGCACGTTCAATAATACGCCTAGCACAGTCAAAATACACCAAATCAAAATAAAACAATATTTCTTGTAAGTTAAAAAACAATATAGAAATATGTAAACGCTGACAGGACTTCTTAATTTAAAACGATGTCACAAACGTATCTGAATTCTGAATTAGTTGCAATACTTAATTCTGAATCTAAACAGTGTCGAAACCTTTGAGAATCAAATGGGGAGATAATTCCAACGATGGTGTTCTATATTCTTCTAAAAGCGTTTCCGTTTAATGATTTCTCCATTTGGTTATATACTCCTTATATGGTTATATAATTATAGCATGCGCATTGCAAGTCTTTTTTACTTTTTCTTCATATAGGGAGTCACTCGCTTTAGCCCAAAACACGTCTGTTAGGAATACCTTGACAAACTGTACTATTACCCCAAACCGTGAGGTCGCAGTGGCGTAGAGGATATGGTGTCCGCCTAGCGACCGGGAGGTCCCAGGTTCGATCCCCACTGTGGGAGCGTTCTTTAGATCTTCCCCATAGACACCAAGTACTGGTTCTAGGCACAGGAAACGGAATCAAGAGTGGATCAAATAAGCCCTATGCTTGTTATNTTTGCCAGTGTGAATGGAATTATCAAACAATTATAATGCTTATTAAAGGTTTTTTTAAGCAGTTCAGTCTGATAATTTTGTTCTGGTAAATGATGACACGTTATATCATTTAGATCACAAAACAACTGAATAAAAAGGAAAAATTGAGCCCAACTTCTTTCCAACACTTTAGGTTCGAGATATGTTTCTTTCTTATATATTACCGGTACTCTTCAACCTATACCAGACTTAGCGGCACAATATTGTTAAGAGTAGTAAAACTCTTGAAATCACATACCACAAGTTGGCATACGAAAATCCCAGGAACCATCAGAACGACACAAGAGTTTGTGTTTGTCAATCAGAGAGAAGTCAGTGACATAGGTGACATAGGCAGTGGTTACTGACCCATTGGTCTTCATGGTGATGTTTCCTCCATAGGGAGTTGACAGCTCTCTACATATAACTGCAGGAACAGACATCGGGCTCCTTTGTTATCAATAAAACAAACACATCATCTATAATTGACTTGTGATTTAAATTAGAGTCGATTAAAAGCCAGGTTACATTTTAACCATCTAGTTACCAACAGGGATTAAAGAGCTGACGCCCGCTGGACATGAGGCTACTAGTTTAAGATGATGGTATTATAATAAAAACATGCATAATGAACAAAAGTAAAATATGAACAGTCTTACTTTTTTTTAAATTATGCTTAAATGAATCAAAATACCACTTTAACAACAACTAATACACTTCAATAATTTTAAGGAACACTTTAACTGTGCATCTAAAGATTAATGCAACAGAACGGACTTTAAGACGAGATGTGAATTGTGCGGTGTTTAGTATACTGAAAGCTAGGACTTACTTGTTAGATGGACCATTTGAACACTGTGAAGGATCCCTGATGGACTATAACCATAGGAATCGCGCTCTGACAAAATGGGGTTAAATGCATGTGCGTAAATTGTAGTCCCAGATTAGCCTGTGCAGTCCAAACAGGCTAATCAGAGACGACACTTAACGCCTAAACTGGATTTTCGTCAAGAAGAATCTTCCTTTAAAAGAAAATAAAACAATAAGCGTAAAGTGTCGTCCCTGTTTAGCCAGAGCGGACTGCACAGGTTTATCTGGGACGACACTTTACGCACATGCATTAAACCTCCTTTTCATAGAGAGAGGCCCACATTAAAGTGATTTTAGTCCTTAAAGAATATCATTTACTATTTACCGCAGATAGGGAGAGTACTGTTATGAATAATACAATTTTAAAAACATGAATTTTGCTCCGTTTATTACTTCCACTGAATCGATTATACAATTACGGGCTAACAGAACCCATGGCGAACCATGATATAAGGCGAACGCTAGGCTACAGGCTGAAACACATTAATAAAAAAAATAAGCAATGACAACTTAAGTATGGGGGTTATATACAATAGATACCGTCTATTTGGACACAATCCACACAAAATGGCGGCGAAAGCTACTTTCACTTTAATCATTCACTGCGCCCGCCACTG
Source organism: Dreissena rostriformis (assembly GCA_007657795.1). Taxonomy (NCBI): domain Eukaryota; kingdom Metazoa; phylum Mollusca; class Bivalvia; order Myida; family Dreissenidae; genus Dreissena; species Dreissena rostriformis. The sequence continues at coordinate 13,628 of VMBQ01007510.1, read as the reverse complement.
AGCATGCGCATACATGGTTTTACATGCTATTTTTAGTTGGGCGACGGTGGACCATCGTCCATATGACCTAAAGAGGTGTAAAAGGGATTAACTCTTACGAATAACTAAGAAACTGAGAAATTAACTTTTATCTATTGTATTGTTACTCTAAGATTGTACGAACGTGTCATAACATACCGGTCATGGTTTCCTTTGAGGACAAGTGCGGAGATTAACTCCAATTTCCAAACACGTCGCACAACAGACTACTGAGACCGAGACATACACTTCGTCTCCCGTACAAATAGTCAATACCACAAGTGCACAATAGACATACATCATGATAGTGTCATACAAAATGTATAAGTTAATGATAATCAATCGTACACAACATATTATTATACACTATTTTAACTAATTCACTCAAGTATTAAAGGGCAATAATTTAAATGAAGGAAGAAACCCTGTCCTATTACATCTTCATCGACGAATGAGTTATCTCGTTGGAAATTGCGTTTGCAACGAGTCACTTAGTCGTTGTAACGACATACACTGGCCTATATCAAATCATTTAATGTATGCCAAGTTTTTAATTCAATTTGCCCAATTATGGAATTGAAGTTCTACGCCACATATTTACAATTGACAACAGACAGCGAAATAACCAACTGTGATATATTATTTGTTAAGAAGTGGAATGGGATAACAGTAGATTGTACTCATATTTATTAAGTCTACACGCAAGAATAAAAGGGTCAAACACACACAACCCCAGTTAATACATAAATGTTAATCGCAAAAATATACGGTCAGTAACATGTACACAGTACGGTCCTCCATTTATCCACAAATATATACCTAAACTTGTCTTAAAAAGTAGGGCGACAATAACGTAGTTTATGCGNTCAGCCTCTATTTAACAGAGTATCTGCGCCTGTTCTGTCTCAAATTTATAGACTGCTAGTCCATATCGCACATCGAAAGCACACAGTTTTTCTTCGTATTCCTGTATTTCTTTCTGGTGCTTGTTTTTCAAACTTTGCACAATTGCTTGGAGCTCATCCTTGTGTTCTGTTGTAAGTTTGCTCTGAATGTCTTTGACAGCCTCATGCTTTTCAGCCTCCATCTTATTTCGAAGTGTCTGTAACGCAGCCTGGTGCTCGAATTGCAGCGTCTCAGACTCCGACCACAGGTTACTGTCTGTGCTCTTTTTGGCTGACTCCGTCACAGATAACATTTTCTGCAGTTTTGAATTTACAACAACACAGCCATTACGAACATAACTACTACATGTATTTGCCTTAATTGGCCTATTTGTGTGTTCGACAAGCTGGTTCTTTACAGGGCAGCGTCTCTCTGTTTGTCCAATGCCCTTACAGTATCTACAAGTTATTTCTCTAAAACAATGTCTTGTACCCATGTAGGGTCTTGCATTCTTTGATCTAGAAAATACCGGTCTATACTGATTCTCAATTCTACTATCCTGCCTTGCATTAGGATTCTCAAATCTACTATCCCTGGGATTTGGATGATATCTTTTTCGAAAGAAATCATCTCTAAAGTTAATTTGGTATTTCCTATCATTAAGTCTACGGTTCCGATGACGTAAGTTTCTAAAACATGAAGTTCTATTTCTTGGATTCTGACTACGATCAAAATTAATTCTACTATTCGACTGAACATTGCTCTTATTACCAGCTGGTATGAGGTTCACGTTGATTTTTTTCAATTTGTCTTCCAAAAAAGAACTAAACATTGTTTTTAAGTCTTCTAATTTTATCACATTTCTACCTGTGGGTCTCGTGTTTGGGTTTGCATAGTTTACTAAATCTCTACTACTTCTAGCTTCATGCTCAAACCTCCTATTTAAGGTGGTATCTGTCCTAGTCTCATAATGATCATTGTAAAGTTGTCTATAAAAGCTCCGATCATTAACTTGCTGCTCAAACTCTTCCAAATACGGAATATCAGAAGCCATGTTTTTGCTTTTCAGCACTTATATCAGAGTCACCATATACAGTCGCTCCTATTCTAATGCTCATAAACAACCACAGGTTTAATTTCAAGAACATCAACCCAGTGTTAAACCTCGTGTTGGAATCGGTGTGAATGTCTTAATAAAACAACATTCTCCGTCACTGAATAAAACTGATTTAAAACCTAACTAGCTAGCACACACGGAGTAATCAGTAAAATTCTCAATACTCAGATAATTCTCAATATCAAACTGAAATAATCCTAATCCACAGTCTCAATCAACCATTAATATCACTACCAAACACTTAAATCTCAATCTAACTCAACTTCAAATCTCAATATCTCAATCAACTTTAAATCGCAATATCTCAATCAACTTCAAATCTCAATCAACTTTAAATCTCAATATCTCAATCAACTTCAAATCTCAATATCTATATCAACCTCAAGTCTCAATATCTCTATCAACTTCAAATCTCAATATCTCAATCAACTGCAATTCCCAATATCTCTATCAACTTCAAATCTCAATCAACTTTAAATTTCAATATCTCTATCAACTTTAAATCTCAATATCTCTATCAACTTCAAATCTCAATATCTCTATCAATTTCAAATCTCAATATCTCTATCAACTTCAAAGCACAATATCTCCATCAACTTTAACTATTCCTAGTATCGAGCATTCTATTGTATCCGTTTAAAAAGATCCCTATTATTTTCCTTAACAAAAAGACTCCCAGGCATCTCCACCAATGTAATAGATCGGGTCCTATGTCTTACACCTTAAGAGGAGGTGTTAAATGAAGGGAGAAAACCTGTCCTATTACATCTTCATCAACGAATGAGTTATCTCGTTGGATATTGCGTTTGCAACGAGTCACTTAGTCGTTGTAACGACATACACTGGCATATATCAAATCATTTAATGTATGCCAAGTTTTTAATTCAATTTGCCCAATTATGTAATTAAAGTTCTACGCCACATATTGACAATTGACAATAGACAGCGAAATAACCAACTGTGATATATTATTTGTTAAGAAGTGGAATGGGGATAACAGTACATGTTCTCATATTTATTAAGTCTACACGCAAGAATGAAAAGGGTCAAACACAAAAAAACAGATAATACATAAATGTTAATCGCAAAAATATACGGTCACTAACATGTACACAGTACGGTCCTCCATTTATGCACAAATATATACCTAAAATTGTCTTAAAAAGTAGGGCGACAATAACGTAGTTTATGCGCGCAGCAAATTTCCCAGTTTGCCACGCAATGTACTACAAAGGGACGTGTCTATAAAACTCATCTCTTGTTATTGTGTGCATTATATAATGTCAACAAATTTGCAAAGGACGACGCCGACGACGACGACGATTTTAAAATGTTTTGTGATGATGATGATGATGATGGTGCTGATGATGATGCTGATGATGATGCTGATGATGATGACGACGACGATGCTGTAGCTGATGCTGATGATAATGATGATGATTATGATGATGATGCGCCACCTTGAAAATTGTCCTTTTTGGTAACATGTTAACTTCATACTGTATATGCCACTACGGACCTTAACAAACCCACGCAGAATAATGTTCATGAATATAATGTATAGCCATTTTGAATTTAATAATAGCTTCAAGTTTTTGGTTTTATAAGATGTACGTCAATATGTGTTTACAAATTGTACAGGATTTACTTGAAATATCGGTAATTCGGTCAAATGTCTACATCCCTTATAACATATAAAGTGCGTGGAACTGCGTAGGTCTGACCTTGCCCGCCTTATATTCGTATATCCTTTAAAAGCACGTGAGTAATGATTTCCTACCCGGNATTCGATATGTGTTGCATTGTAAATACAAAAACCAAGTTATTGTTAAACGTTTGTTATGATATTTTGGGGCGCCCAACAGAAAATTGGTTTGAACGGATTGGCAAAAATATAAAAAATAATAATTTGTAAGCATAAAAATAAAAAGAAAATTTGTTCGATTTGGTGGAATATCGATTTTAATTCACTCGTGATCATAGAAAAAAATAATTTACACTCGTGGCTGCGCCACTCGTGAAAATATCATTTTCTATAATCACTCGTGAATTAAAATCGATATTCCACCCAATCCAACAAATATCCTCTATATGTTTTGAATCAAATGTAGCTAATTTGCGTCGTAGGTTATGATTCAAAAGACCTTGTTTTAGCAATTTCTTCGTTAATATTCGGTTACGATCATTAAAATATTTAACACATTAACATGCTCGGGCGTATTGTACCAACTGCGAAATGTAAATACCATAGGAAGGACCTTTAGGGATGTTACCATCTGGGAAAGGAAAATTCACAATTTCATAGTTATAGTCGTCCCATTTGTCGAATAAACTTGTTTTGATCATATTATTATTAATAGTTAGATGTAAGTCTAAATACGCAGCATATGTATTGGATTGACACGATTTATTTAACAATAGTTCTTTTGGGTAGATTTTGTGAATATATTGTTCAAAGTATGTGTTTTCTACGTTCAGTATGTCATCACTGTATCTACATGTAAGGTGAAAACGTTAAATCAAATCTAGTTGTTTAGTTTTCGATAATTCTAACATAAAATCCCTTTCATAACAATATAAAAAAGATCAGCTATGTGCGGCGCACAATAATTACCCATTGGAACACCGAAAATTTGTTTTAATATTTTACCATTAAATTCAACAAACAAGTTATCAAGAAGAAAAGTAAGTGCTGCACAAAGGTCAAGACAAGTCAATATGATGTATTTATTCATTATCTGATTAGTAGAAGAATTGTACGGTACGTTATTGTATGGCGTTGACGTTTTTGTGTGTGTTTATTATGATACTACTGATGACGGCTATGGCCAAAACATGTTTAGTATTGAGGAAATTGTAATAAACAAAAGTAACATGCTTGTAAGGTATCTTTTATTTAATACTTAAATTTGCTTAACGTTATGTTAAAGCAGTTTTCTCTCGTCTTTTCGGTTCTTTTTATTTTGCGGATGGTTATCATCTTGTGGTTATTTCTGTCCGGTCAGCGCATTGGGTGATGCACGTACTTCTCAACCAGGGTTCAATCCCCGCCCCGAAGTAAACTTGGTTCGTCGTCCCAGGTAGGTTTTCTTCTGGTTACTCCAGATTCACCCCACAACACAAGACCACATAAACATTAACAATCCTTCATTAACAAAATAATTGTTGGAAACTGCAGATATAATTCAAAATTCTTCCTTAAGTTAGTTCGGTAGGATTGCTGAGACACACTACTGGTCCTTATATTGTGTCGTGTTCTGAGATAACTGGGCAAAATGCTTGTGCGTAAATTGTCATCCCAGATTAGCCTGTGCAGTCCGCACAGGCTTATCAGGGACGACAATTTCCGATTTTATGGAATTTTTGGTTTAAATGATGTCTCTTCTTAGCGAAAATCTAGTTTAGACGGAAAGTGTCGTCCCGGATTAGCCTGTGCGGACTGCACAGGCTAATCTGGGATGACACTTTACGCACAAGCATTTTGCCCAGTTATCTTGGAACACGACACATATATGCATCGGTGCTTTGATGGTTCATCGAATTGAACATCATCGGGTTAAAAGTGACTTATGCAAGAGCCACTTTCAGGTTGATCTTGTTCATTTAAATGTTTAACTTTTGCAGTTACCAGCGGGTCATTTAAATAAAAGGATATTCATTTAACACCATAGATTAAACTTCAGGTATTTCGTGTTAAAATAAAATGTGTCCATCAGCAAATTCAGTTGAACCCATATTATAAGTTGAGAATACTATGTAAATCTCGTTTGTCTTTTACTTCTAGGTAATGTATTGACACACAAACCATTTTATAAAAAAAACCCATTTGTGTTACATGTAAACTTGCCTGATAAAGTATATGTATGCACTGATATTACCATTACGCAATATCATACATGTTTTTCTAGGTATTCTTTAAATAGATCTGTAATCAGCTTACCCGCGTGTGTTAGATTCATTTTCAGTAGTCGCTTTCAACGGAAACGATAACAGATCGGATAACACACTACCATGTACACCTACTATCAACACCTCATTTCTATTTCTTCCGAATTAAAGAATGCATATACGAGTATGTTTATATCCTTTTTATTCATTTACATGCAAATTTACATAACAAGAGCATCGTCAGGACTAAAATGTCTTAAGTATTTAGCGTTTGTATTTGCAAGAACGTGTATCTATACTTTAACAGTTTATTATATTTTAATGATATTGTAAGATTCATGTTTGTCGGTTTCGTTAATGGAAATTGAAAGTTATTTGGGTTAGTCTTTAAAATATATATGTCGTGTGCGCTTAATTACATGTACATGATTAAGGTTGGTATGCATATGTTTTATCTGTAATGATTATTCTTGTTGTTGTGTAGCTATTTTGCACTCGTTTGCATGATTTTGAATGTCTGCAACAAGTGTAGCTACTATTTAGTAAATCATTTGATAAATACCTTCACGCACATATTTGACACACTAGTATATGTTTTTGGCGAAATACAGTTTGGAAATTTTAACTTTCATTGTGCAAGTATTGTACTTAGCGTTTTGGTTTATCCTGAATTACAAATTTATCTTTCGTTTTGCTATGTAACGCTCGTATAAAGGAAGTACAGATACCAAATTATGTTTTGCAGTTGATGCGTGTCATCTTAAATTAAAGCGAAAGCAATACACTACATTTTACCGAAAATGCATTTCTCACTGATTCATAACTAATCCTTGCTGTATTTGGAGAAATGCATTTTCCGTAAATTTAAAACTGATTTTTAGATAGAAGAGGGTTTATGAAAACATATTCACCACGTATTTACCTTCTGATAAGAATTATAGTATCATTCAATTCAGGTGCGAAATCAGTCTTAATTAAACAGGTTATTTTGATAAGTAAAGGGCAATTACAGAATGTGAGTGTATCACTTGATATATGAATCGAAGTAGATAGAAATCGTTGCAAATTGTACACGGACTTATGTATAAAATGTTTTTGCATAAAGGATGATTCAAATTTAAACTGTAAAGATATATAAAAATAAAAAGCATTGAAAAGAAGAAATCTGATTATTTTCAGCGAACTAAGGTAAGAAAAGCAGTGACTGAAACATTAATTCTATAAGTTTTTAAGAAATAAATACACGTTACTTTAATCGATGTCCAATGTTTTCTTATACTTATCGGCAGACCCATGAAACATGTCGACGGACCGAAATAAGACGTTTCCAGACGTTTGTTGCACGTGTACGATATCACAGCAAAGTGTCCCCTCTATAGACATTACAGGACGCGCATGTCACACGATTGTCTCTGTACATGAAAATGTACAGTCGGCTCGAAGTTTTCCAACGCAATGCGTGATAGGCAAGTGTCATCTTTTCAATGGAATTCCGGTAAAGAAGAAGAAGAGGACCACTTTGAGGTCGCGTGATAGCTTCTATAGTCATCAGCGACGATTCAGCGCACCCGAAGAGACAAAGGAGACTGATAGAAGATCCATCATATCAAGACTGTCAGTGTTTATTATTGCTCTAATTGCTGGCCTTTGCTGCGCCGCTTCGTTTGTTGCGCTTATTTTCCAAATTCGTCAGCAGTCGATAGTTACAGATCTTAAGACGACAACGGAAAACTTGCGCATTGCGATCGCGGAGGCAGAAGCGAACACCAAACTGTGTCTTCCGTGTGCAGAACTTTTATTGGAACCACTCCCGGCGGACTCACGTGAACTAGATGATCTGGTTGAACACGATCAGAAAGGACAAGATATTTGTTGTGCGAAATCGGTGACGAAGATTTCTGTTCTACTCAACTTGGTTAGTAAACAGTATGAAAGACATAACATGTGTTGTTTTATGCCCTTAAACTATTTGATCATTGACTGTCCATGCATGTATACATCACTAGTTTTCACTTGACTTTAATCGCGTCTTTAGAAACATTGGTAAGCAGTTCATTATTTTATTTGCAGTTTGCAAAGAGAAAACAGATGGAAAGATGCGCCGCAGGTTTGGTTTACAAAAGTCTATTTATCATTGAAGACATTATATTTTGCATTAACATCGTAATCCATAACACAAACACACACGGTGCTTGCTTGTTAAAGGTTCGAAAACATGTTACCGACCTTAGATTTCAATAAGCACAATTAAGATTCCAAAACACGTATTATTAATTATGCAGATTTAACTTACTCGGAGACGAAGCCGTCTGCCTTCTGCAACGATTCCGGTACTCCGGGTTCCCCGTCCATTCCCGCCAATTGTTACTCATTCGGCAACATATCAGCGCACCTACAGGCCGGGACACAGCCGACTAATCCAGGTGAGCTTTATGTTCTCGAACATTGTACATTTCCTTAACATATAAATGAATTATCATTTTTACTTGATGTACCATATTGACATGAATATTTCTTTAAATATTTAAACCCTTAAAATGCTCAACTCCATGTCAAATATACTTGCCAATGAAATATAATGTTTATGCCTTTGTTCTATAACGGATACACTGCTAAAAGAATATTAGAGAAATTAATAACTAAATTAAATATTCAAATGTAGTCATTCAAACGTCGATTAATTTTACAAATACCACACCCGGGCCATTGGAACAATCTTAAGCAAAACATTTAACCCAGGTTGGCCGTTCTCTACTCATATGTATAAATGAGAACACATGAAGGGAATACGCCATATACTTGTATGTCATCATCAGAATATAAACCTGGTCCTTAACCTTTATTCATTTTACTTATCTTAAAAAGNATTTTTACCAGGTATTCAATGAACATGAACATCCTGGTTTATATTAGATTGGGGTTTCTTGTCGGAATCTTTTTGTTTGTATTTTTGCATTAAACAATCTTAATGAAACATGGGATATAGCAAGCTTGCATGCAAACCCAGCTTTGGATTGTATTTGGGATATGTCTGTACAAGGTAAATGAGACTGTTACTAAACAATAGAAAAACAGTTTCCACTCAATTACATGAGTTTGTTTGGAATATTGCACTTACATTTTGTGCATAGGTAGTAAACATGAAGACCTAGCTTGGGCTTCCATTTGGGACCAATTTGGTCAAGATCAAGGTCAATGTTTCTAACATGAAGACCTAACTTGGGATTGTACAATTATTTAATTTAATATCTTGAGCATTGAAAACTATGTTTTGTTGCGTTATAAAGTGCATTGTGTATGTATTGTTTAATCTGTATGAGAATGAATTCTTCAAACTCAAAATCGACTATTGATCTGTGTTCATGTTTTAGTTTTAATTTGGAAATAATAAAAATATTATATAATAATAATGTTATTGTTGAGTTTTGTAGTATGTGGTATTTCAAATGTTAGAAATAAAAAATGCGTGTTCATCCTTTCTTGAAACAATTCTCAAATTTCAAAATTTCGTATGAATAGTATAACCTAAAAAAACTGGCATGTGCACATGACATGGCAGGCTATGGTTTGTTGTGTCTTTTAATCAAGGATCGACGATATTCTTACATACCCATAACGCAACCAATTGTCAGAGTGTGTATCTGCCACTTCGTCTGTATGTCCTCAATACTGTACATCATGGTAAAAAGTGTTTTTCTCCGATGCATGTGACCTGGTTTCAGCTGAGTGGATACTTTGTCTTCCTTGCTAATAATGAACGTCATCTTTTCAAGCATTTAGTTTAATGTAAACTTGTCTTAGGATCTTTTTATATAAGACATATCCCAAATCTGTTGTTGCAGACTGCGAATGTTTGTACTAGTCCTAATTATCTGGGTTTATCAATTGTGATAGCCATATATCATGTCAACTGTCCGCGGCAATGTTATTCTACTGCGGCAAGGTTCATGCCAAAGATTAGGGGCTCGAGAGAGATGCATGCTTTCCATATTTAGAAAATGAACTTTGAACTTATCCATTAAATGGTTATTCCTGCATTTTGGTTGGTCAAACTGTCCTTAGAAATAATAATCATATGCAAGTGCAAAATTTGCCGCCTTTTCAGAGCGCAGTTTGTTCATAGATTTTCGTCAGTAAAGTACGATTTTGTATATCTATGTTTCACAACGCTTTGGGCACAGATGGCATTGTTCAGTGAGTTATTTTTGGTTTGTTTGCCTAAGTTCGGAAAAATTATTTTTGTTCAAATAATTTAGTTCTGGTATAATTGCATCTTTTATTTTTAAGGTAAATTCATTATTTATGAATTTGTTTACACCAATTGCTGCATGATTCCCTTGATTATATGTTAAAGATATGTTCTGTCGTTTATTTTAATATTTGTTTATACGCGTGTATGAATATTTTGTTTGTATTTTATATTTTACTGAGGGTATGAATGTTTGACTTTTAGATAACCGCTATTGACAACGCTAATGTCTACGCTAGATTGATGAACGTTATCATTGATGCTTATGTGTGGAATAAAAGTGAATATATAGCGCGTATATTGTATCTTTCCTTGTGTTGCCCAAGACACCTTGTGAAGCTGCCCACTACAGCTGTGCGTTAGTGCCTATGTCAGTGATTGAACAGTTAGTTACTGGACAGTTGCCGACAGTTATTTAACAGTCAAAAGCTCACATCAGTTAGTTGAGTTACAGTTATTGAACAGTTTTTTTATGACAAGGAACGTCACATTTATTGAACAATTTTCTGTGACAAGGAAAGTCACAGTTATTGAACATTTTTCTGTGACAAGAAAAGTCACAGTTAATAGGATTTATTTCTGATAGTTCAATCTAAACTATATGTGTTCTGTGTATTCCGGACTGTAAACGTATTGTTTAAAGATGGCTAACGGCTCGTCACGTGAGAAATATGAAGCGTCAATGAAAAGGCTTGTTGCAAGCTTTTCTAGGATATCGAATGCAATTGACATCAAGCTGACATCAGGAGGTTCAGGGTTCGAACAGTTGCGAGAAGCACTGTGCGACTGTTGGAAGGAGCTGATCATCGTTCGTAACAGTTGTGAGGCGTCACTCGAGGAAGAGAGATTCAAGGCGATACAAGATCGGTACGACTTCTTGTTGTCGCGCATAGGTGACTCCGATGAAAATGATTCAAAACATGGAACCTCCATCGCATCACAAAGTTCCACAGCGTCACGAAAACGGATGGCAGATCTGCGCCGTCGCCAGCTACGAGAAAGGCAGTTTGCAAAATAAATGTGTTGCAGCTTCCAAGTCAAAATCTAAGCAGAACCATGTTAGTTTACGTATAGTTCCGGTAGTCGTCAGAGCGGGATCTTTGCAAACAGAAACGTATGCTCTCCTGGACGAAGGGAGAGACGTTACGTTTTGTAGCAATAGTCTTATAGAAAGGCTAGGAGTTGGAGGTAAACCTTGTAAGTACACGTTAACTACAGTGAACAAATCTAGTAAGAGTCAAACTGGCAGAGAAGTGCAGCTGCAGGTAAGTGCACTTTATGGTGGTCAAGTAATCGACATTCGAAGGGTATGGTCGGTTAGAAACTTGCCCATATCTCTGTAGTCGTTACCGGACCAGTCTGTGACAAGTAAGTGGAAACATTTAAGTTGTATACATTTACCTAAAATTGATGTCAACAAGGTCGAGTTACTCATCGGAAGTGACACCCCAGATGCATTCTGGGTCGATGAGCAGCGTAAAGGAAAACGTGGTGAACCCTATGCGATCAAGTCGATGCTATGGTAAAGCATTATCGGACCTACTGGTAACAGGTCGTCAAATAATCACGGTAGTATTAACTTTCAGCTGGTATCTAGTATGCAGTTGCAAATCGACAGTTTATGGACAACTGACTTTCCAGAGGTCAAGAGTAGCGGCACAGGTATGTCACAGGAAGACAGTCGTGCATTGTCCATAATGGAAGGTAAGTTAGTAAAAGATAACGGTCACTACCAATAAGGGCTGCCTCGGAAAGACCCTGGTTTAAGCCTTCCAAATAACGTGAAGATGGCAACGATACGACTTGGTCATCTGAAAAGAAAACTTCAAAGGGATGATCATTTGTTTGATGTGTACAAGACTACAATAAATGGGTACATTGAAACGGGGTATGCTACCTTAGTTGACGTCAGAATGGGATTCGAACCTGGTCGACTTTGGTACCTTCCTCATCACCCAGTGCTCAATCCAAAGAAGCCAGGTAAGGTAAGGGTTGTCTTTCACTGTGCCGCAAAGTATCAAGGCACGTCATTGAACGATAATCTGTTGTAAGGCCCCGACCTAACCAACAGTATTACTGGTGTACTTATGCGCTTCCGCCAGGAACCAGTAGCACTTATTGCGGACATCGACGCTATGTTCCACCAAGTTAATGTCAGTGAGAATGATAGGGATGTCCTAAGATTCCCATGGTGGCCCGGAAGTAACTTTCACGAGGAGCCAAAGGAGTACCGTAAAAACGTTCATTTGTTAGGCGCAACTTATATAGATTTTCGTCAGTAAGGTACGATTTGTATATCTATGTTTCACAACACGTTGGGCACAGATGGCATTGTTCAGTAAGTTTTTTTTGTTTTGTTTGCCTAAGTTCGGAGAAATTATTTTTGTTCAAATAATTTAATTCTTGTATAATTAAATTATTTATTGTTAAGATAAAATCATTAGTATTTCATTTAAGTAATGAATTTGTTTACACCAATAGCTGCAGNACATTTATAAAGGAACGTTCTGCTGTTGCCAACACTATGTATGGCTTTGACCTTGCAAATGAGTTCAATAAACTGTCAAAGAATTTGACCCGAAATGCCCCTGGTAACCCTTCACATTCGACCCGAAATGCCCCTGGTAACCCTTCACAGCGCAGTAAGGTTGTTACACTTTCTACTGGACCAGGTACTGATAAGAGAAACTCAGGTAAATCTCCCTCTGAAAAATACCCAAGGGGACGATTATCGTGTGTTTATTGCAAGAAGGCCCATAAATTAATGGAATGTCCAGAGTTTCAGCTAGTAATGATATTGATTTAAAGCTGAAGGTTATCAGAGAGCATGAAATGTGTGAAAATTGCACGAACTTTAAGCATGTTGCCGAAAATTGTAGAAAAAATAGTTGCTGTAAGGTTTCAGGTTGCACCGGGAAACATAATACAATGTTTCATCGAGACTCTGGCCAAAACCGTGAGTATGAAAGTTTGCAAGATAATGTGTTGCAGCTTCCGGGTCAAAATCTAAGCAGAACCAAGTAAGTTTACGTATAGTTCCCGTAGTCGTCAGAGCGGGATCTCCGCAAACAGAAACTTATGCTCTCCTGGACGAAGGGAGTGACGTTACGTTGTGTAGCGATAGTCTTATAAAAAGGCTAAGGGTTGAAAGTAAACCTTGTAAGTTCACGTTAACGACAGTGAACAAATCTAGTCAAACTGGCAGAGAAGTGCAGCTTCAGGTAAGTGCACTTTATGGAGGTCAAGTAATCGACATTCAAAGGGTATGGTCGGTTAGAAACTTGCCCATATCTCTGCAGTCGTTACCGGCCCAGTCTGTGACAGGTAAGTGGAAACATTTAAGTGGTATACATTTACCTAAAATTGACGTCGACAAGGTCAAGTTACTCATCTGAAGTGACACCCCAGATGCATTCTGGGTCGAGGAGCAGCGTAAGGGAAAACGTGGTGAACCCTATGCGATCAAGTCGA
>VMBQ01007509.1:0-39803 GCA_007657795.1 Dreissena rostriformis | reverse complement strand
GAACACTTTTTGTTTTTCAACAAATAGAAAGTCTGTGTATTGTCGATCATTAATTTTTCTCGATACAGAAAGTTTATATCACTAATGTTCTACAAATCTTACATCATGTACTGATTAACGAAACGAAACAAAAAAAACTTAACTTGGGAAAATATTAAATACACTTAAAACACTACGTATAAAATCGATACAAATCCTTCTTCTTTCATGAGTTCCATTTTTTGTATATTTTAATATAAACAGATTGAAGGAGGAAAACTCTATTCAAACATAGAACATTCTTGTTGATGCATTACATAGTAGATTTTTGTCTAAATTTCGTGTGTTTTTTTCGCCCTAGACAAAAAACAAATTTCAAACAACATACCATATGAAATCATGCATTGTTTTCAAATACAACTTGAATAACACTATAAAACATATATATGTCATTACCTAACTTGTTAAGATTCTGCAAAGCATTGCAGTAAATAACGACTCACGAACAACATCAAATGAAACTATTAACTTAAATGGGATTTTTTAGGAGAAAATGGAAACGGCAATATTAACATTAAATGTTCGAGGTTTAGGAAATAAAGAGAAAAGAAACCAAGTATTTGAATGGCCTCGAGGTCTTAATTGCTCTATTTTTATGTTACAAGAGACACATTTAACAAAACAAAATATTCAGCTAAAGAAGCATGACTGGCCTGGTCGATTTGTCTATAGTGGCAGCAAAACCAACAGCGAAGGTGTAGGAATATTTCTAAACCCAAATAGTGATATAGAACTATCAAATTTCAATGAAATCATAATCGGACGATTAATTACTGCAGATATCAAAATTCAAAACATAACAATCACCCTTATACATATTTACGAGCCAAATAAAGGTGATTTATATTATTATTTTTTTAATTAAAGGAATTCTTGTTTGTGAACAGCGATAAAAACTGTATCATAGGCGGGGACTTCAATACTGTCTTAGATGCAGAACTGGACAAAAAGAATGGCAATTTAAGAACACATTTACAATGCAGGAAATATTTAAACAATTTGATTGACACTTATGATATATGTGACATCTGGAGAATAAAGCATCCAGAAAAAAGACAGTTCACTTGGCACTCTTATTGTAAATCACGCATTTTTTGTAGACTTGACTTTTTCTTGATATTTAAAAACTTATGTAACATAATATCAAAATGTAATGTTACACCTGCGTATAAAACAGATCACACTCTTGTACAATTGGGTGTAGACAACTTATTATTAGGAAAGGGTTCTGTTTATTTCAAAATTAGCAATCCAATCCTTTTAGACACTGAATATCAAAACAGAATAAAAAAATGTATAAATTACATTACATCCTTAAACGAAAATTGCAACCCAAATACAATGTGGAGGCTTAAAAAAAGTAATGTTCGCAATGAAACAATAAGCTATTGTTCATCAAAAAATCAAACACCAAAAAAGAACGAAGAAAAATAAATTTCAGAAATCAAACATTTAGAAGAGAATTTAATGAAAAATAAGTCCTCAGATTTAATCTGATAAAATAATAGAAAAATCAAAACTAAAAAAGAAGAATTAGAACAACTTTATGAAAAAAAGTTAATGGATATATTTTAAGATCGAAAGCTATACATATAGAAGAAAATGAGAAAAAAAATCAAAATATTTTGCCAACATAGAAAAAAAGGAAGGCCGAGAAAATAATGATTCATAAATTATTTGTTAATGAAAAAAATAAAAGAAAATGATAAAATACTAGAAGCAGAAGCAGCATACTATGAATCACGTTATAAAAAAAAACAAATGAACGAGACGACAATTCTGATTTCTTTCAGGTGCCAATAACTAAACTCAGTAAAGAACATACATTTCAATGTGAAGGAAAATTGACAGATTATGAGTGTGGGTGTGCATTATTAGAAATGGCTCACAGTAAAAGTCCAGGCTCTGACCGTTGAATTATATAAAATATTTTGGTCTACCTTGAAAGAATACTACATCAAATCAATAAACTACTCTTTTGAAAATGGTGAACCTACTGCCTTACAAAAACAAGGTATTATAACTCTTATTCTTAAATCAGATAAAAAAAATCTTGATTATATTTCAAATTGACGACCTGTGTTGAATATAGATTACAAAATCGCAACTAAAGCAAATGCAAACCGTAGAAAAAAGGTTCTGCCGCTTACAATAAGTTTTGATCAAACAAGCTCCATGAAAAACAGATAAATTGGCGAAAACGTTAGGTTAATTTTCGATGTTATTGAATATCTAGAGAATCATAATAAGCCTGGACTTTTATTTTTTGCAGACTTTGAGAAAGCATTCGATAGTTTGAACCATCTCTTTATAATATAATGTCTTAATCACCTAAATTTCGGGCCACACATAATTCAGTGGATTAATGTATGTTATAATGATATAAATAGTGTCATTTTTAACAATGGCCATCTTTCTAGGAATTTTAAAATAGAAAAAGGTGTTTGTCAAGGTTGTCCACTGTCTTCGTCNAAACCTCAACTGGAGAACAATATATACACTTCCATTTAAGTCAACAATTGATACTTACTTACGTAACTTACAATACAAAATCTTATCCAGAATCATTCCAACAAATAAGTTTCTTACGAAATGTAAACTAACAAATAGCAGTCTGTGTGATTTTTGTCAAGAAAACGTTGAAACAATCGATCATTTGTTTTGGGAATGTTCAAATAGCCAAAATCTTTGGACAGAACTGCAAACGTTCCTTAAACGAGTGAAAATTGACATTGAAATTAATAAAACAACTGCTTTCCTTGGAAATACAGAAATTAAATAACACAGTGAATTTCCAATTGTATTATCATTTTGATGAAAGTATTCATATTCAATATAAAATAAAGAAATGCATTCCAAAATTTAACATATTCTTAAATTATTTGAAGTTAGGGATAAGTACAAAAACACAGGATAAAAGAAATTACTATTGTTGTTATATTTATCCATAATACATTCTGTTAAACATGTAATAGAATATATGATGTGTGTGTGTGTGAGTGTGCGTGTTACTGTGTGTGTGTATGACCATATGTGAGAAAGGAAGTATACTTATCAAAAGAGAAATGCAAAATTCCACTTCTATGTTTTTATGTTAGATATTATGTTTATTTACTCTCTTTTTTCTTGTCTTTGTATGCGTGCACGTTTATGTATGTTTTTGAGTATGTGTGTGCATGCGTGTTGTTAAGAGAGTTTGTACTTTATGAAAACGTTAAACCACTCACTTTTGTACATTTCTACTTTGTGTAATTGATGACTTCATCAGAGTGCATTAATAAATGAGAAAATAAAATCTACAATCCTTTGACCTCGAGCAATATATATTAAAACCTATGACCTCGAGTGTATGTATGGAAACCTATAACCTCGGGTCTACTTCTTTTTTAATATGGACTTCGACTACTAAATTAAAGACCTCGAGACAAGACCTCGGGACAAGACCTCGGGTCACGTCGATACGACTCCGGGTCTGTATTGTTACTTTGTACCCTAGGTATGGAGCCTTATACGAAGGTACGGGACTTACATATCATCAACTATTAGCGACCCGGACTACTGAGGGGTAGGAATCCTTCTTCTAGGCTCTAAGAACGTTTGAAGAGGTTCTCGTCCTAGGGGTTGTCTTTGTGTTCGCCATGGTCGTCGGTTTTGATCGAGCAGGATCCTTGCGTTTAGCACAAACTTCACAATCGTTCACATAGTTCCTAACATCATGTTTTAATCCAAGCCAGTAATATTGCTGTCTAACTTTGAAAAGGTTTTCTTAATACCAAGGTGTTCTGCCATGAAGCATGTGTTTCAATACCACTCGCCTTTGTTTAAATGGGACGATTGCCTGCCAATACACAATTTCTGTCCCAATTACATCCCATTTTCGCACAACTAAGTCACCTCTGACTTCGAGACGCTCCCATTGGTTAAGTAGTATCTTAAGGAAGTTACTGCATTCCACAACGTCAGTATAATGAGGTCGTGCATTATCCATGATCCACTGCTTCAGACGTAAAACATCAGCGCCAGCGCTTTGAGCTGAGACAATATCTAATATTGTATAAGTATCCTGGGGTTTCCTCTGTTCGACTATATTCGCTGCAGGATTCACCTCTCTCGTATGGAAAGTTTTCACCACAGTATACATATTGCGTCCTGTTTAGAGCATCAGCATTTCCAGTCAACTGAAGTGGTCTCAAAATCATATGACGCTAGTTTACTACCCGAGAATCCTAGCTGAAGTTCCTTTGCTTTTGATACAACACCTTTGATACGTATCTGCTCTGACGCCAAGTCAATATGACAATAATACTGCTTGAACAATACCTAACATAATTTCTCCATCAATGTCCGCTACTACCGTCGTGATCGGGTCAATTTTTCAATGAATACGTATGTCAACAGTGGTTTTACCTTTTATAGTAAGAGGCGTGCCACATGCCGCTAAAATGTCCGACTCAAACCATTTGAGGTCGTAACTTTCCACGAATAAAACTCCATGCCTGTGTTGACATCAGTGAAAGTGAAGCTCTTGTGTCTATCAAACAGCTTACCGCATAACTATTGATTTGCGATGTTACGAATGATAAGCCGGCCCATAACGTGGATATCTTTACTTCACCACCCTGGTCACGTCTTCTTTGGTACTTTATATGGGACTCATACGTATTACACCTTTGGCTATTAGTATACCTGCGATCATCAATGCGCCTTGGATTCCATCTAGGTGTTCGAAAGTTATTCCGTGGTCTATCTAAGCCCATCGTTCTAGGTTGAAATGACCTCGGGGCACTATTACTTTGTCGTTTCCACTCACGGAACTTGTTCTGTAATTTCTGTATTGCAGACTGCAAGGACTTGAGGTCCTGTTGTTTGGTCAGGATATCGCCCTCTGCAGTACTTGTTGCCAGTACCTGACTCGATGCAAAGTGCTTTTGCTCAGCCTTGTAGTAAGCTTCCGACTGCATGACGCACAGCATCATTAAGACTCGATGGTCTGGCCTGTTTGGTGCTTATCCTCAATTCTACGCTATGTAATGAATATAGAAACTGCTCTTTTGCAAGAGTTTCTCTAACATCGGCTGGGCTGTTGGATAAGCCAAATTTGTCAGCCTTCTGATGCCCTGAGCAAGTTCCGACAAGGTTTCCGATGCACGCTGTTTTCGTTCTCGAAGCTGCACCCGGTACAATTATGTTCGATTTGGTAGCTAAAACCTTTCTTGCAAAGCCATCACAAGTTCTGTATAGTCATTGCAGTGTTTGAACAAATTCCCAAATACACCCTGGGCCAGACCTTTCAACGATACGGCAAGGTACTGTTCTCGGGGTCTCCGCCTTGGGTCGCGATGTACTCCGTCTTTTGGTCACATACTTCGGAGTATTTTGAACATACCTCGGGTATTGTGTTCAAATATGTTACGGGATACATCGGCGTGATGCTTCTTGTTTCGTACCTGCATCTCGAGACAGTCTTTTGGGATCTGTCGATCCTGTGTCCATGTATTCCATTTCTAGCTGTAGCCCGGAGATCTCACTTTCTAGTCTCAGCCTTTGGTTTTGTAATCGAAGTTCCTCTAGCTCTTCATACAACGCATCGAGCTCTCGGCCTCCACCTGATGCCATACCGTTGCTGTAAATACTGGATAACGGTCTGATATCCTACTATCCCACCTCAATGCCACCAATTTTGTAACGTGTCGTCCCCCGAGCTTCGCGTCTAAAGTATGGCTCAGACAATAAATTCAAAGCACAATAAAATAGTATATAATTTTCCTTAAGCTACATGCTTTTATGTTTCGCTATTAATAAAATGATTGGTTTGAAAAAGTAAATAATTCAATATAATCAAATGCTATAATCCTATGACCTCGAGCACAATGAATTGAAACCTATGACCTCGGATCTATGTATGGAAACCTATTACCTTGGGTAAATGTATTAAAACCTATGACCTCGGGTCTATGTATAGAAACCTATGACTTTGGGTCTATGTATAGACACCTATGACTTCGGGTCTATGTATGGAAACCTATGACTTCGGGTCTATGTATTGAAACCTATGACCTCGGGTCTCGTCGAAATGACTCTGGGTCTGTGTGACTCGGTACTCTAGGTATGGAGCCTTATAATGTGTGTATGAAGGTATGGGACTTATATATCAACTATTAGCGACCAGGGCTACTGAGGGGTAGGAATCCTTCTTCAAGGCTCTTAGAACGTTTGAAGAGGATTGCAAGTCTCTATGCGCCAAAAGTCCCTAATGTTTGTTAATACTATAATTTAATAACCTTTTAAATATTTATTTGAGCGATGTTAACTCGACGAAGTCGGGTGCAGAACTGACTGTTCAGAGAGGAAACGCGCGCTTTTACACTGCCTACTTATGCGGCGTTACTCGGACATTTCCATATGTCAAAATTAGGCCGTGAGCCAAGACACTTTTGCTCAACCCCACTGGGGAATTTTGTAGACCCAATTTTTTCTAATCCTCTATATCCCATGAGTCTCATGACGCCTTGTTTGCAAATGGCTAGTGGGGCGTTACTGAGAAATTCGACTTTTAAATATATGATTGTAAAACGTCTATTAATCAAATTGTGTAAGATGACCTTACATACACAATGAACACTTGCAACGAAAACAACTTATCTTAACATCCCAAAATATAAAAAAAACTTGTATTTTATCAAAGCCTGCCTCTTATGTTTATAAAATTATATTTTCTATCATACATATGTGTTACACATATATTTTACACATATTTTTATATGATTCACATACATATAATAATTATTATAAATAATATAACAATGATTTATTATAATGATTATTATAATTACAATAGTAATAATACACATGATAAAATAGAAATGAAGTCCACAACAATACATCGCTCGGGCAAATAGTAGATCGAGTGTTACTATCATTAACTCAATAGATATGTATAACCTGATTATTTTATTATCTTCATTATCATTGCTAGTATTATTATTATTAGGATTATTATTATTGTTATTATTATAATTATTATTATGTATCCTAATTATTTTGGATTAATTTAATTTATCGTTTCTAAAAAATGCAAAATATTTTGCAAAACAAAAATACATAACTTCATTTCTCTTGGACTTTCGCTTAAACATTCTAAAGAAACTTATGTTTTGACATGTTTCAAGGTTCATAGTTACAACACATGAATTATATCACTGATCATCAAACACTTAATTAAGCAAATATTTAATGACACTACTATCCTCAGTATCATCCTCATCCTGATCACTTCTATCCTCTGGCAACTTTGTGCAAAGTATGTCCGTCAAATCTGTGGGGAACATGTCACTATCAGTCCACACATATTCCATCTGCACCAAGTTTCCAGCAACTATTTTGAACATCGAACATGCAGGGATATCTTTCATGGGCGCGTAACCAAACATGTGTTTGGTAATTAGCACCTTTGGTGTGCATGCGAAGTGGTGATTTACACGAAGGAAGCAAACTCAAGTCAATTGTGGTGCATTAGTTAAGAGAATCACCTTTGATCTCACTTCTCTTACAGAATTTATCAAACCGGAGCTTATTTACATCTGAGTACTTTGGCTTTTAAAACATATAACATACACAATTCTCGATTTGAGCTTATAAGTAATAACTATACTCCTGTCTTTCCCCAATTTGGCAAAGGTATGTTGGACCTTCATTTTACCTTCACATAGATTCCCGCATAGTATCAACAGCAGTAATTTAAAGCAGTGAATTACGGGTAACACTGAACAAAAGTCCTTTCTCTTTTCTCTCATTTTACAATCTTTTCAATGTCATTGAGTCGGTGTCCAGTTTTGGTGTCAAAAAGGATTGAACGCCCAATGTGTGACCAATATCTATTTAGGACATTAAGACATCTGTATCTGGTGATCTTGCAATTATGGTTTTGGTGTCCGGCGCCAGTTCTTTGATGTGCATTCAGTGCAAAATAATTATTGTATCTGCTTCTTCTTGAGACAAAAACAGAGAATGGTATGAAACTACCTCAGTAAACAGTCAGTCGTGTCTTGTAAGCAGACAGCATCGTTCACTAAGTACAAAATCAATTTGGAGTTCTTAAAGTTTTTCTGCATATTTGTCAATGATCCAATCACTTTGCTATACTGTTAAGAAAAATGCCAGCACAAAGAATATGCCTTTTTAGCCACAGCTTAATAAAAAGTGACAATTGTGTATGATTGGTCTACTTGTTGATGGCAGAAACCGCTGTATCAAGTCTATGGTGCACAGTCTAATGTCATTGATTGAAACATCCACAGGTGGCATATATCGAACACTGGTTTGATTATTTTGTGATATCCAAACAGTTTTTGATAACCAACCAGAAGTTGATGGAACAGTTTGATTCACAAAGGAACTTCCAATTACCATGCAGTTAAAGCTGATGAATGCGTTGAAATCCACTGTTTGGAAGTCAAACACGGGTCTTTTTGTCAGAATTACTTAGTTTGGCTCAACTGTTGTCATGGAATAGTAAGGTTTGATTGATAACTCCCTTGGTAAGACTGTTTTATCTGTTGCATTGAGGACCTGAGATGACCCGTCTTATGCCTCTTGCAACAAAAGTACCAGCACCAGATGGTGTTTCTTCATTTAAATCGAATTTGTCTAGCAAAAGTACAAAACATTATTGTTTTCAGTTGAAATGTTTTTGGGTAATATTGTTTCTGACTGCGTTCCAAACTGCATAACAAAAATATTCAGCACAATTATTCATTATTGTTGAACTTTGTTGCTAACACGTTTTGCATTGAATGTCATGCTTGACTTGGCGGATTTAATAGACACAAAGAAAATGACAACCTCTGTTGGAGGATGCCGTTATTCCAAAATCACACAATTAAGAAATTATTCTATGCCATGGCATAGAATATGAATTTTGGCAAGCCTTTTCTACCGCCCTTCCCTCTACATCAGCCCCATACACTATGTGTTGTGTTTGAAAATGCAGGCTGCCATAATCGGATGTTTTTCTGAAAATGTTTGACAATTTATCGTTGAGTTTATATGTTTTATAGTTGTATAGTTTTCTTTATATACAGAAGGGTGGTGTTCAAGAATGTAGCTAAGGTATCATTCCTTTAACATTGTGAGCCGTTCCACATTTTTCATTTAGCTCTTCAACATTATTACGTTGAACTTAAAATAATCGATGTGCAAAGATTGATAAATGCTTGCTTCTGAACCTTCTTGACTTTCATATCGTGCCCCAGATCTTGTACGATTTCTTCTGCTGGCATTATGGTACATTGCAGGCAATAAGGTCTTGATCCTGCACTTTACAAAGATTCCATTTATCAGACGTTTCAATGGCTGCTAACTTAAATGATTCTTCAGCATAGTTTGAAACACATTTATTTATATTCGATTGTCACCCTTAACTATGATAATACTTTTGTCACAAAACATGCAACTTTCCACTGGAAACAGAACGCAGCTACTGCGAGCATCTAAGGAGATACGTCTTCACTTTGATGAAGAGGGCCGATAGTCATCATTATCAGGTTACGAATGCCCCGTTTTGGAACATGACTTAAATTGGTGAACAACTGGCGAAATCGTTTGTTTGTTCCGTGTTTTAAAACATCCGATTTTTGGGGAAAATTACTAGTCGAATGTTTGTAATCTATGTTGTGAGGATATGTATGTCAACTTGTTTTCGCTACATCTTTGAGGTTTTGTAAAACTGTATCTGTCAGTGAATGTTTCTTTTCCTCAACTGTACTTTCAAAATGAGCAATACATCCTTTTCCACCATTATATATCATTTGCCTAGGCTAGGTTTCAAGCTTGTGTTAGACTAATAAGGTAATTCGCTGTTCCAGAATAAGTGAAAAGAGATAATTTAAAGGATTTTTACCAATTTATACAGGCACTAGCCAGCTAGCACAAAAACGTTCTTAGAACGTTACCCTTACGTTAGCCCAAACGTTCCAGAAACGTTGCACTGCAACGTTTTCCTAACGTTAAAATGTATGGTTCGCTTTTCGTTCCCGAAACGTTGCGGAATAACGTTACAATATAACCTTAAACGAACCTTAATATAACTTCTATTTTGAGTTTAAATTAGATTTTCGATTATTGATTGTTGTTGTTTTTTGGGTGCCAGGCTTAATTGAGCACTTGCTGCCACTTTCCACTGAAATTTCGCCTCAGAAATCTCTTGCCAGCGATTCCGCCCAACATCCGTAAAGACGCCGAGTAACATTGCATTAAATGCCCTTTTTATCTGTGTTGTAATTTTGTGCAGTTTTATAAATTATTTCAATATTATATTTTTTTTTTAAATACATTTTTATTGTATTATGTATTTCATTAATTAGTATTACTTTTTTATCTAATCGAAATCAAACATAAACCCTTACAATTTGAAATGTGTTAAGAAAGTTTTGCTTTGTTTTTCAGGGGAAATAATAAGAAAACATGCATTTTACTTTAATAATATAATTAGAATTTGTCTCCCTTTTATGCTTTTAACGTTCTTATAACGTTCTGCGAACGTTAGGAATGTAACGTTGAAATTTGGTTTCCCGATAACGTTCCGACAAAAACGTTTTAAGAACGTTACAGGAAAGTTACACTTTTAAAGTCCACCAATACATCCTAGGATCGTAAAAATATACTGTTCAAATGTGATTTTCATAACATATATTTCATATAACTAAAATAAGTTACGAATACTGATAGTTTGATTTTTATTTCAACGTTCTGAAAACGGTTTGGGAACGTTCTGTGTGATCATAACCTAAATAGAACTTAAGCGTAACGTTATTTGAACGTTACGTGCTATCTGGGTAGTACTATCTGACTACTATTCCACTTTATAAAAAAAATGAAACAGAAACCTCAGACACATAGATTTAGATCTACATTAACCATTTGCTAAATAGAAAGCAGTAATAAAGAATAAAGAAGTACAAGTCATGCAATATGAAAACACGACTAGTTGATAGAAAACCATATGTCCACGTAATTATCAACAAAAACATTAAAATGTGTTTACTAATTACCAAAAACTGATAAAAAAAAATCAGAAATTAATTCCTCTTACCTTATCATTATATTTTGAAATTTAACAACATGTTCGTGTGTAGAAATTCACCCCAAAACAAAATTCAAATAAATAGTTGGATCCAAACAATGATCTATAAAAAATAGTTGATATTTACCAGTGTGTGTACCTAAGATACACTATGTAAGTTGATATTTGATAAAATAGGCTGGAGCACCAGATTGTTTACAAGAATAGTGTTGTAAAAGTATAAATAGAAGCATTATTGCAACTTGAAAAGAGTAAAAAGGCATTATAATGGGTATGCGTTTCAACGTCCCATAACTCTGTAAAGCCAAAACATAATTTTGCAAACTTTTGTCAGGGGATGCTACTTACCAAGAGGATTAAGAAAAACATTACCTTGAAAATTCCCCTAGGGGGGAGCAGGGTCATAGGTCAGCTCAAGGCCTAAATGACTTTAAATTTATAAACCTAAAGAAACACCCCTAAGCAAAATAAATATAAGTAAGGAAAGTAAAAACGGTGTTGGGGTAAAAAGCCATTCGGTACCCCTCGCAGATTATCAATAATCGACTCGGGGGAAATACTTATCCGATGTTTGACGGAAAGGGCCGAGAATGTGCGATTGGGTAAAAACCGCCACAGTATGCAAAATTCAATTTAAATACACTAACACAATAACTTTCATAATAAGAGGATACCTATAATGTATACTTAAGAGTTTAAATAAAATCAACACAAATATCAGTTTATTTGCACACACAAAAAAATGCCACAAGTTATGCCTTATGTTTTTTTCCCAAACAAATCATCACATACATTCTTGCAAAAAAATCCTCATTCATTATCAAACTTAATTTACACATTAATTCAAACATTTTTTTTCAAACATTTTTTAAGTAAAGCTTTAACTAATCATTATATAGACGTTTGACTACTGGCGTGGTGAGCCACAGGCAAGAAATTGGCCACAAAAGCTTACTTAAACTTCAGTTTATCTTAAACCAAGAGGGAGACTTCTTTTTCACTGCTTATATAATGTATTACCTAAATCGTGAGTTCAACACTGCAAATGTCTTTTCTACCACTATCCGTCCTCTACATAAATGGTCAGTGTATGCCTGTTCAGCAGCATATTGGAGGGATAAGGTTCAGGGTCTTCAGGTAAGTACTTAGCGGAAACCCACTATCTCCCAGCAGAGGACCCACATTATTGTTGCTAAGATATTGCTGTAAATGAAACTATTTTGTTGAACAATAGCTTTGTCAAAGATCAGACGGCAATTGACAGTTAATGTTGTTGGATAAAGGATAGTATCTCAATCAGTTTCATCAACCTTGTTCAAGTATTAATTGTTTAGTTATAGTATATTAAATTAATGCAACGAAGTTACCTTTTAGCAATTGCTATCAAACACCGATCGAAGTATCATGTGTCGCACCAGGCCATCTTGACACAACACCAATGAACCTTAAACAAAGGGTATATGTTTACAGATAATGTTTTAATACAATGTTTCAAGATAATACTGATAGATGCATTGGCTCACGCATTAAAGAACAGAAGCTTGATTACACAGTGCTGATGGCGTCAATTGTGGTAGTTAATGTTATTTGCGCATGTACATCAAATAATCATTATTTGATGTCAAAGATGATAAGCATTACGATTAGTTAAACCTAATTCAACTTATTTATGATAAGGTAATGAATCATAATACTTTATTAACAATTACCTCATGTTGGCGACAACGACAGCCTGCACATTAATGGCATGGAACCCTTTCCTGCACACATAAGCTGTTTCAGGCTCATCAGGTTTGATGATGGGAATAAGGGTCCCATATATTGCTCCTACTACATTTGGCAGCCGACATTTCCTGAAAAAATTCCTGCTTGACAAGCAGAATAGCTCGTCCTTGTGGAAATCTGAAAATATCAATACATTTTAATTCAACTGGGAACAATTGAAAATAAAATAAATATAATGTAGTGCACATTAACAAAATTGTGTTGATACAACTAAAGATCATTCTACATGTAATTATAGCTCTTACATGAAAGTCTATTTGAATTTTGTGTATTAGCCTAGGTTAAGGTGTCAATGTGGCATTATCATTTACTATTTAATACTTAAAATTATCCAATGTGAATAAACTGACATTAATTGCTATGATGTTACCAAACACATACAAGTAGACAATTATACAAATAAGAACAAGGTATATATGATAGGAAGAAAACATCAGAAAGGGGTCAATATGCTGTACCCGGAGATTGAATGTATTCTAGATTGAATGAATATTCGTCATGCATAGCACAAACAACTTTATCATATTTATATCGTGCGCATGCAGTAACAAGCACCAAAGAACACAATTGATACATTAAGTTCATTATTGGAATAGTTCTGTTATTTTAAGACAATAACCTGAGATTTGTTATTTGTCAACTTTTAATTTACAAGTGAGATGAACTTCTGAAAAATCCGACTCAAGTCGGCCTGTGGTATGGGGTAGGTGTTACTTTAAAGTGAACTGATACCTGAGCATTTAAAAGACACTCATTTTATTTGTAAACATTATTCATTCAGACAGTCAAACAGTATGAAAGTCAGTCTTTTATTAATTCATTTTTTTATTCACTCTTCATTCATTAAGTCATAAATTGGAAGCTTTTAAAACATCATGCATATACAGTGCATAAGGTTTTGGGTCAGCCTGAAAAAGGTGGATAGGCACCTGGTATCCGTGCCACCCTTACACCTCCGTACGGTAAAACCGGGCCTGAAGCATGGGCGTAAGAATGGAACATTGACTAAATACTGATACAGTTTCATTTACATACATAAACTACACCAGGTAAGGACAAACATAATGGAGGGCCAAATTTTAAGATGGCCTTCATTCGCTCATGTGGGGAACGGTTTTCGAGAGATGTTATAGTTAATAAGCTTAATAAGTCTATATAAACTATTTGACATCCACGGGTAATGTAGTACCAGAAAAAGAAATATGTTAAAATTATTTAGTTAATGAAGTCTAATGATATAAAAATATATAATTAATAGTATTATTAAAAGTAGTAATTTTGATATTTTATCAACTGTTGCGTTTGATGATGTCGCAGCGCGACCTCGAACCTGCTACACCAGGTGCTCCGATGCATGTGCGCTACCACTAGACCACGAAATCTCACTATAAGAATAGGACAGACGTAAGCGTATTTCATTTTACCACGAACAGGGCATTTCACACCTGATCACGCCTTACAAAAGGGTCTTTTGTTCGCAGTTCTTAAGGCTGAATGATGATTATTTATAGTAACTGAAACATAACATTTTGTTAGAGAAACTGTTTTCTAAATAAAACTGTAAAATGCCGAAGATAAGTTAAATACGAATATCACGTGAATACATATTTAAGATACATGTTAATCCAGAAACCGTACTTGTGATGATATGGTTAATTTTACGTGATACCTTAATTAAAGTCCACCTTTCTATTGAGAAACTCACACTTAATAAAATAATATAACCAAATGCTATAAAATGTAACCAAACAGTTCGAAACCGTAATATATGCGCTACACACAGTGAAGTCCGCTAGTCTCGGTCAGCTGCTGTAGCGTTCGCGTCGCGACCGGGGCGAGAGCCACCCGCAGAAGATGTTCTTGAAGACATGTCGGATAGGGTAACTTCTGCGGGCGGCTCTGCTAATCCAGCTAATGTCCTTTTAAGGACAACCAGGCATGAATTGTCTTCTAATTGTCTACCAGCGCACATTAAGGTCTCACCGGCCATCGTGCGCTGGTCAAATTGGATCTAAATTACTAGTATCTCTTTGGCGAATACACGGGCAGCCGGGGTAAATTTGACCTAATTTGGCTCAAAATTAAATATTTCCTCCTGAAAGATCACAGGGGCAGATCGATACTATTGAACTCGTGAAGACCTGTAACTAAACTCTTAAATATTATTTTTTTTTAAGTCCGTTAGTGCTGATTTTACAACTCTTTCCAGTGGACGGAGTTACACGGGCTTTAAGAGTCCACCATCATCGGCTACTGATCGTGGTAGGTCGATGTCTTTAAAACGCTTCTCTCTTCTCACACCGTTTTGCTTCCTTCAACTAGCATCCCTCTCTATGTCAACATTCTCTCTATCTATCTCACGTGATGGTTATGTTCCTATCTCTCCATGTCTCTCTATATCAGCTCTCTCTCTACGTTCCATCATCCGTTTTTGAACTACTCTCATTTGCGGTCCCTCCTCTCACTTCTCCCCTCTCTCTACTTTCTCTATCTTCACCTTCAATCTGCTTCCTCTATCGCCTCCCACTCTCTTTACTCTCTATATACTCCCCCTCTCTCGTCCCCCTCTCTTCTTTTCCTACCCCCTCTCTCCTCACGTTTTGTACTCTCACTCCTCCCTTTATGTCCTCCCTCTCTCTCTCTACTTTTACATATACACCCTCTCTCTTCTTTTACTCATCCCTCCCTCTTTTTGTTATTACTACTCCCTATCTCTATTCTCTCTATTCTCTCTCTCTCTCTCTCTCTCTTTCTCTCTCTCTCTCTCTCTCTCTATCTCTCTCTATACTCTAACTCCTCCCTCCCTTTCTAAAATCTAAAAATATAAAAAAGAGGTGGTGCCTATGATTAATGGCCATGTAATAGGGATGGCTGATTATGGCACTCTCACCGTCATTTTCTTTAAACACAATAAAGGTATTGAATACCGCTTTATAATTTTCCAATATAAAATAGTCGAAATGAATCCAAAACACGACAGCAAATGTACATGTACTTTGAGTCTAACTCCATTCATGTACATATCTGAGTCGATTGGTACTTTCTTTAACATATCGTTCAAATACATGTCAAATGTGAGGGAGTTTAGGTTCTGCGCCAGTATATTTAAGTTTGCAGGCTGTAATAATGATGACGGGGGAAAACGACATATACGGCATAGTTCCCATCGAAAAAGTGCGGGACATTGGTGCATTGTGCTTTCAGGTCTGGGACCTGTAACCGAGTGCCACGGTCTTTGTATCGCACATGTTGCCTCGGTGCGAGAATCGATTTGACGATTTTCCCCTCATCACATAGGAATTCCTCCGCCGTTGGAAAGAAAATGCGGACGCTGTGAATTGGGCGATAGAAGCACTAACCTGCTCTTGGAAACAGCCAGTGCGACATCCCTAATATTATTATTTGCATTGAAAGCAAATTTGCATTGTAGCGTTCGCGTCGCGACCGGGGCGAGAGCCACCCGCAGAAGATGTTCTTGAAGACATGTCGGATAGGGTAACTTCTGCGGGCGGCTCTGCTAATCCAGCTAATGTCCTTTTAAGGACAACCAGGCATGAATTGTCTTCTAATTGTCTACCAGCGCACATTAAGGTCTCACCGGCCATCGTGCGCTGGTCAAATTGGATCTAAATTACTAGTATCTCTTTGGCGAATACACGGGCAGCCGGGGTAAATTTGACCTAATTTGGCTCAAAATTAAATATTTCCTCCTGAAAGATCACAGGGGCAGATCGATACTATTGAACTCGTGAAGACCTGTAACTAAACTCTTAAATATTATTTTTTTTTAAGTCCGCTAGTGCTGATTTTACAACTCTTTCCAGTGGACGGAGTTACACGGGCTTTAAGAGTCCACCATCATCGGCTACTGATCGTGGTAGGTCGATGTCTTTAAAACGCTTCTCTCTTCTCACACCGTTTTGCTTCCTTCAACTAGCATCCCTCTCTATGTCAACATTCTCTCTATCTATCTCACGTGATGGTTATGTTCCTATCTCTCCATGTCTCTCTATATCAGCTCTCTCTCTACGTTCCATCATCCGTTTTTGAACTACTCTCATTTGCGGTCCCTCCTCTCACTTCTCCCCTCTCTCTACTTTCTCTATCTTCACCTTCAATCTGCTTCCTCTATCGCCTCCCACTCTCTTTACTCTCTATATACTCCCCCTCTCTCGTCCCCCTCTCTTCTTTTCCTACCCCCTCTCTCCTCACGTTTTGTACTCTCACTCCTCCCTTTATGTCCTCCCTCTCTCTCTCTACTTTTACATATACACCCTCTCTCTTCTTTTACTCATCCCTCCCTCTTTTTGTTATTACTACTCCCTATCTCTATTCTCTCTATTCTCTCTCTCTCTCTCTCTCTCTTTCTCTCTCTCTCTCTCTCTCTCTATCTCTCTCTATACTCTAACTCCTCCCTCCCTTTCTAAAATCTAAAAATATAAAAAAGAGGTGGTGCCTATGATTAATGGCCATGTAATAGGGATGGCTGATTATGGCACTTTCACCGTCATTTTCTTTAAACACAATAAAGGTATTGAATACCGCTTTATAATTTTCCAATATAAAATAGTCGAAATGAATCCAAAACACGACAGCAAATGTACATGTACTTTGAGTCTAACTCCATTCATGTACATATCTGAGTCGATTGGTACTTTCTTTAACATATCGTTCAAATACATGTCAAATGTGAGGGAGTTTAGGTTCTGCGCCAGTATATTTAAGTTTGCAGGCTGTAATAATGATGACGGGGGAAAACGACATATACGGCATAATTCCCATCGAAAAAGTGCGGGACATTGGTGCATTGTGCTTTCAGGTCTGGGACCTGTAACCGAGTGCCACGGTCTTTGTATCGCACATGTTGCCTCGGTGCGAGAATCGATTTGACGATTCTCCCCTCATCACATAGGAATTCCTCCGCCGTTGGAAAGAAAATGCGGACGCTGTGAATTGGGCGATAGAAGCACTAACCTGCTCTTGGAAACAGCCAGTGCGACATCCCTAATATTATTATTTGCATTGAAAGCACCCGAGCAATAAATCAATTGGGTAAGATTATGTTAATAATTGTTTGGACTTATTATTATAAAGTTTGCTTTTATTTGCCTTTATCAAAGTCTGCGTCGTAAATAACGCTTCTATTTTCACGACAAGTATTTAGCTACTTGAAAAAAAATGCATCGAGCGCAACAACTGCCCATTCACCAATCGCAAGACATGAAATCACTCAAGGTAAATACCTTTTCTGTGACAAATCCAATGCAAATACAAATTGTATAATCTGTACATTTGATAAGATCTCATCATGATCCTATCGATTTTAAATTCAAGCACAAAGGAAAGAACTGCACATCCGCTATATAGTTATATACACAGTTTCATTATCAGGACCGAACCGACGCCTCCTTAGCCGGGATGGTCTTCGTCTAAGCTTTGACGGCCCGAGGGGTGATTTGTCATGTATAACGGGTGCACAGCGTCCGAGCTCCGGAAGCCACACGGTCAGTCCGCTGACAGATAACTGCTGGCCTGCACAGCGGAACAGAAAGTATTCGAAGGGTTCAACAGCAAATTATGTTGGTGCAAATATAATTTTGTTTACGCTATTATTTATATCATGACTTACTGAATAATATCTAACCACGTTGGATTTTTTTTTTACATGCATTTAAAGTAATACTGTGATACTATCCAGTGATTATATGTCACTACTTAAATTCAAACTTCACCTCAGTGGTATGAATGCATAACACTATTTATTTATGTTGAGTTATCGATGGCTAATAGCCATGTATTGTCTCCGGCTTCTGATAATATATTAAGTCATTTGACTAGTTTTAGGTGACAGTGGACTCGTAAGTGTAAATTAGATGGTTTGTTTGTCGGTCACTTTAATACAAATAAACAACCATTTCTCTTCAGTCTTAAAGTAATGGGTGCGTGAATTATGAACGGTATCGCTTCGATTCGCTTGGAACAACACTCAGATTTTAAAGAGGACGATGTTACAGTAGTAATACAGTCTTTATTTATTAGTATAAAAGTATAAATATTGCGTATGTTTTATAAGTTTGTATATGTGTGTTATAAAAAGATTCTTTCTTTCGGACAAAAGTTTGAAACATAAATGTTAACATATGTATATTCCATTTAATGTTATGGTAATAAATTTGATACCCTAGCTTTAGAAGTTTAATTGTTAAACTTAATGCACAGACTAGACCATACTTTGTAGCTTCACATATTATTAACATTAATTAAGCACTGTCTACACATTTTATTTCCGAATTTACTCAGCAAAATGCAATGTACTGTATCGTGCTTTGTATTGCTAATATTCGAAAATGAAGAATCAGTGTATAATGTGTTGTTTTTTTATCTTGACCATTTTTTACACAATACCTTTATTTAAATGGACTGCCCTGCTAGACAGGTCGCTAAAACAAGTCTGTTATAACCATTGCCTCGACATATTGTATTTGAAGTTCTTTATACAGCTAAACAGGCTGCTAAAGAAACTCGATCAAAGCCAGTGTACTTGCTCAAACAATACTTAAGAGACCTTTCTAAATCCTAATGGGCAACATAGTGTAAGAAATTTTGTGCTGAAAATCTCCGGCTAAAAGAAATTCCGTCTTGCATTGCTCAAAAATTGTTGACGGTGTGAACTTACAGAAACTTGTTCCTGTAATATTTACTGTCTATGGCATTCTAATTAAACAAAGTTGCAACGGACTATCACTAGACAAGAAGGTAGTTGTCGTGACCTTGCTAAATGAACAGACGAATCAAATAGTAAAATTAGCATAGTTATATTTTGTTGATATGTGCTAAATGAATAAATATTAAGCTCAAATATTTATACTTATCGAAACCGTTATAATTTCCAGTGACATGTAAAGTTTTTTGTGTGTGTAAAAATGCGAGTATACAGTATATAATCCAATATGAGAAACAGAGCTTTCAAATCGTAAATAGATCATAAAAATTGTTTTCTTATGAAAATAATGATTTATTTACAAAATGAGCACGTTTTTATAAAAGGGCTCACAATAACTCACCAGGACTCAATTTTATAATAAAAAAAAACAACAATTTTAGGTCTATCATTTGCATACACTGGATAGCATTAATATTTCTTTTAATTACCGTTTTTGAAACTTTATAATAAAAACCAAACAACGGTTGAAAAGAAAGAACCTCCGATAAATAATGAGTTTTATATCTACGTATACTGGGTGTGTTTTTTTTTAAATAGATTTTAGTACTTTAAATTATATTATTAAAGTTTAGCTCAAATTACACGGCACAGTTTTAGGTTATTGCGTCGTTTGATTACGTGTACATGTTTGCAACCAAAGACCTGTATTATACCTACATACTTGTCAAAATGTGAACAGCATTTTCGGACCATGTCTTAAATAATATGTATTTCATGTTCTTTCAAGATTGTAAAAAGCATTTTTTCAAGATACAAAGGGCCATAACTCCGTTATTAACAGATGGTGTACAATGCCAGTTGGCGTGCATCATCCTCTTATCCATATATATACTCATACCAAGTTTCAATGAAATCCGCCAAAGCACTTCCAAGATATGGCTCCGGACACAAAAGTGCCTATAGTAAAAGGCATTTTTTCAGGATACAAAGGGTAATTACTCCGTTATTAACAGATGGTGTACAATGCCATTTGGCGTGCATCATCCTCTTATCCATATGTATACTTATACCAAGTTTCAATGAAATCCGCCAAAGCACTTCAACTTCAACTTGATACTGTCTACAATCGTGCTCGATTATAACTGACAGGCGCTTGTCTGGAAAACAGCGTGTTAGTTTTTTTTTTAAATTATGTGCAAAGGATAAGTAAGTTAAAAAGATCTATAAGAAAGCTTAAGTTAAAAACAGAGGTAAGGGGTCTAGAGCTGATGAGAATTCAACCGACTGACATAGGTCAGTAGGTTGGGGCTGGACTGTATATAGGTTGGTAGACCGTTCCATAGCCTGATAGCCCTGGGAAAGAAGGAGTTTAGGTGGTAATTTGTTTTGGAGTGAGGGATTAGGTAATTTAGGTTTCTGGTGGGAATAAGATGGTGATGATCCACTGCAACCAACTCATTTCTGATTTTGAAAAACATGACAAGAGTGGCCTGGCGTCTTCTATATTCTAGGGTTTTCCAATTTAGGGCCGAAATCATATCGGAGACACTGCTGGTGTAACTGTAGTCATTTAATATGTTACGGGCTGCTGATCTCTGGATCATTTCAATTTTGTATATGAGGTATTTCTGCAAGGGGTCCCAGACTGTGGAACAGTATTCAACTTGGGGGCGGACATATGTTTTGTAAGCAGCTTCTTTGACCTTTTTGTTGTCAGTTTTGACATTCCTTTTAATGAAACGGAGAGTAGTTTTGGCCTTTGAGGTAATGTTGTTTATATGAGGGGCCCATTTGGGATTGTGACCTAAGGTGACTCCTAAATATTTGGACTGTTCGGTTGACCTAAGTTCCATGTTATGTAACCTATAGGGGAATATGAGGGGCTTTCGTTTTTTATGGATTCTTAGGATCTCACACTTGTCGGAATTAAATTCCATTGACCATTCCCGCTCCCATAACTCTAAAAGGTGCAGGTCCTGCTGTAAGCTTTCTGCGGAAGATAAGGATTTGATGGTAAGATAAACGACAATGTCATCAGCAAAGAGGCGGGCCCGACTTTTGATGCTTTCTGGTAGATCATTAATGTAAGCGATGAAGAGGCAAGGGTCGAGGACCGAACCCTGTGGAACTCCGGAGAGGACTGGTAGCCTATCGGAACTTTTGCCTTCGACTAGAACTTGTGTGTCCTGTTATGGAGGAAAGAGCGGACCCAAGAGGAGACCTTATTATCTATACCAAGATGTTTTAGTTTGTGGATTAGTTTGTGGTGATCTACTTTGTCAAAGGCTTTACTGAAATCCATTATGATGACATCAGACTGCTGACCAAGTTCTAGATTGCCAGCAATCTCCTGGGTGAAACCTATGAGTTGGGTCTCGCAGCTACGTTTTGACCTAAAACCGTGCTGCTGGGGGCTTAATATGTTGTAGGAGTCAAAGTACTTCATAATATTTGAGACCAGAATGTGTTCCATAAGTTTGGATGCAATGCAGATAAGGGAAATGGGTCGATAGTTGCTAGCTTTGGACTTTTGACCATTTTTGTAGACAGGGGAGATAACTGCATGTCTCCAGTCATCTGGGACAATTCCTGTATAAAGTGATCTCTGGAAAATGCTTGTTACAATTGGGGCAAGTTCACTGTGCAGCTCTTTGAGTAACCTTGGGGAGATTTCATCTGGGCCTGATGCTCTATTGGGATTCAGGCCAGTAAGGAGTTTATCAATTCCCTGGACAGTTATGTTTATTGGGGGAATCGGTGGGTGAGAGAGATAAGGTATGGTACTCTTAGCAAGTTGTTTGAGACTAAGAGGCTGGGGGCGGGAGAAGACGGATTCAAACTGTTGATTTAGTATGTTGGCCTTTGTGGTTGGATCAGAGTGGATTTGACCGTTACTGCTTAGTGGGGCTACTCCGGAGTTTTCATTTTTGTTTGATTTGATGAAGGGGTAAAACTTTTTCTTTTGACCTGGGTTGGAATTGTCACTGAATAGAACTGTATCTAAGTAGGACCAATACGAGTTCCTTATTTGCTTTTGTATTTGGGCTTTAAGGGATTTGAATTGTGTGACTTTTTGGGGGTTTGGAGTTTTTGACCTTTTTAGCTTTGAATAAAGTTTATCCATTTTACGTATGAGCTTGACTATTGCATGCGAGATCCATGGAAGATCCACACGTGACTTGCTTAACCTAGATGGTATGTGTTTTTCGGTGAGTCTATTTATTTCGGCCTTGAGACAGTTCCAAGAGGTATTTGGATCAGTGTGGTCCAACTGGTAAAATTTAACTGAAAACAATTTTAGATCTTTTTTGAAACCAGACCAGTCAGCCTTATTATATGATCTGACCTTTCTCTTTGCTTGACTGGGGCGGCCTCTTCTAATATTAAGTTCATGGAAAACGATGTCATTATCAGACGATCCTAGGCTTGGAAGGGTTTGGATATATTATGCACGACGGAAGGGGAGTTGTAAGGAAGAGATCTAGGATATTTTTATTTCTAGTGGGAATTTTGACCATTTGTTCAGTATTGAAGTTAGTGAGATTTTCGGAGAAGTTTTCATACAATTCTTTGAATTTACAGGACGGGGTGGGTGACTCTGTTTGCCAGTCCATGTCTGGCATATTGAAGTCTCCGAAGATCCAAATGAAACTATTCTTGGGGATTTTAGCAATAGATAACCAAAGTTCTTGGAGTGATTGTGCGTCATTTTCATGAGGCTTATAATATGACGACACATAGATATCTTTTAGACCTTTAACAGATATCTTTGACCAGGTAATGTTACATTTAGTGGTAAGATTTGGTTGGTCTTGGCTCAGTAAGCTGTTGCTTACAGCTATGAGGACGCCTCCTCCTTTGGTTGACTGCCTGTCATCTCTACAAATTTCCAAGCACTTCCAAGATATGGCTCCGGACACAACAGTGCCGGACGGACAGAAGGAGGGACGGACAACGATAAACAATATCCCTAATTGATCAATAATTACCTCTTTCGAACAAGACGAGATATCTCTATTTCTGGTTTTCACAAAACTTTGAGCAACGGTAGAATGCTTCGTGAAAAAGCGGACGAATAATGCACTACTGTTTGTAAAATCTTCCCGAATGCGCTTACAACAATTTAATGCGAATCTTGCTTGGTACCATAGATCCAAATAACACTGGACGTGTCCATATATGTGCTAATTTGTTTAAAATATGTAACACCGAACAAAAACAGAGAATTGTGAAGTACACATCAATTTCTAAGCGGGTTGGCTGTTTTTAACCTTTTATCTGTATATTTCTACATTTAATTAACACCTTCATCTTTGTTTCCATGTCTCACAAATACATTATGTATTACTTTTTATCTTTCTTCTTTTACTTTTCTAACACTGACACGCGCCTGCTTGAAATGCTACTTGTGGCGAATAGCAGTATAATAGATAGATAGATATGTTATCAATATATCAATTCCATAAATAAGGAGCCTCGGGTTAACAACTTTTTTCTGGTATTTCCACCCGCCCCCTATTTCCGCCAAT
Source organism: Dreissena rostriformis (assembly GCA_007657795.1). Lineage (NCBI taxonomy): Eukaryota > Metazoa > Mollusca > Bivalvia > Myida > Dreissenidae > Dreissena > Dreissena rostriformis. The sequence continues at coordinate 15,706 of VMBQ01007509.1, read as the reverse complement.
GCCAATGAAAAATGAACTAGATATACGTAGAAATATTTTGCAACATAATGTTGTTGGGCGACAAACAACTAAACTAGTGTTCGTGTTGGTACATAATTCACGTTCGGTTAAAACCTGTCGTAACAAGGGACGCAACTTTGACATAAATAAGGAAGTAAACACACTTTTGGGGTTAACAACCTGGATTATTAACGCAATGACGAAAGTGGAATATTTCCGTTTGCGATAATTGTCCTGTTCCTGTTTTCTTGATCATAAGATGGAGATATATGCGGCCATTTCGGATTTTACTCCTCCAGTTGTGGACGGCTCGCAAAATATTCTTCAGTTTGAGAAAGGGGAAAAGTTTGAAATCTACGACTGTCACAAGACGGATTCTGACTGGTGGGGGGCAAGGTCTCTCAAGACGAACACTGTCGGATATGTACCGTCCAGATATATGCAGGTAGAGATTACATGTATAACCAGCGGAAATGTGTGCATTTTAAAGTAACTTGAAAAATGTGATTTTATGAATTACTGATCAACTTGTGTTTATTTTTTATCGTTAAAGTACCTCTTCTCGAATGTCACCTCTTTTAGAACCCTTCATTTGTTTACATTTTATGCGCATGCGCGCACACGCACAACGTCACCATTTTTTGTGTATAAGTAATTTGTTTACAACGACTCGCGCGTAGCGGTAAATCGACGAAAATGCGTAAAAAAACAGGTAGACTAAGAATATTAATCATAAAACACGTAAAAATCATTGTATTTCTTAATGCTTTTTACATGTATAATGATTTTTATAAAAAAAAAAACTTTAAAAACATGGTCTAATTTGTGTTCTCAACTTTGCTTAACGATTTACACATTTCGGCTGCTGCAAAAAGTCACATGACGCTGGTCAAATCATGTGACGATTTTTTTTTCAATGTTGTACACTGAAGGGTTCGAAAGCAGGTACTCATTGTTTGGGCGGCATTGACAGTTTTACATGAAATGGTGGTCCTGGAAACTTGCAAAAATCTGTTATCAAAAGAGGATTTACATAGCAATTAAAGTTGCCAGCCATCATGTAGAAACAAGTTATTTATCAAATAGAGTACTTATTAATATGTTTCACTATTCTCAACATTGATCGTCACTGTATTTGACGTGTCAAAAATTAAGAGGTTCAAAAGATGGTTTGTCCATGAAACTTAATAATACAATAAAATACACTAATATTATGATACAATTTCATATAATATAGATAAATTATTTTATGCTCTTTATCATTAATGGTTTTATAATCAATTAAGCTAATGGAATTTTTTGTTAATTCATGTGTTGGATCAGATATATAGTCAAATAAATGAGAGGTTGGTCACAAAATTAGTGATACTTATTTTATCTTACTCTTTATTTAATGCTTAATTTTCTGGAACATCTCATCTTGAAAAGACCATTTATATGGTGGATACCAGAGTTTAAATATTTGTAATATTCCTTATTTTGGACAAGAGTGTGACATGTTAACGTATTTTACTTCAACAAAACCTTTGCCTGTGCAAAATTTACATAGAACATGCATTTTACCCAAATTTGAAATTCTGCATCATCTATTAAATTTATGTAGAGGCCTCCATTATTTTGCCTTGTTTACACCTACAGTGATTTTATCACTTTTTGGGAAAGTTGGCTGGGCCCCTTACAGGGTTCGCCAAAACCGTCGGTCCGCCGGTCCTGACTGGCAAATTTTACTCAGGACCGAGAAGTGATTTAAGATAATCGGTCCGACTGACCGACACAATCGGATGAAAAATGGTTTAAAAAAAATCACTCAAAGTGTATAATGTGCTTTTGGATTAATAGAAGGTAAATGTTTTTTATGTTCAACTTCTGTCAGAAACCTTTTTTCTTACCTTCATTTTGATGTTTTGATGTTTAAAATTGGATTAGAATGGACTATCATATGCGAGTTTAAAATCAACGGTCTTTGTTAAAAAAAAGGAACAGAGTGTGTCCGCCATTTTTTTGTTGCATTTAATTTCAACAGGCATTTGTGAGTATTTCTGTTAAAGAGTTTCATTATTACATTGTTCTGGGAAGGATATATTTTAATTAAGATACCAACAATTTCTGAAATCAAAAGAAGGTAATTCATCCGATGAACTATATTTCAGATATTTTAAAAATCGGACATAGGCATATTCATGTATTGATTTGTTGTTGATAGTTTGTAACAATATGCTTGTGTTATTTCAGACAACAAGAATGGATGGTGGTAATTATCATGGGCCTTTCTATCAAAAAATAGGCGTGAAAGACATTGATTTAATTGAACCTGGAAATCAACCACCTCAGCTAAGAGAAAATATTGTAACAATAGGTGTTTTAGAACTTGTGAAATTGGCTAATAAACAGAATTTGAAGTCATCCAAAGTAGTGTGAATAGGTGTGTGAAATTCAGTCAAACTTAATTGGATGTCACCCTGACTTTTCAAGAACACGGATTTGTAGAGTTGTGGGGGGGGGGGGGGGGGGGGGAAAAAATAGAGTATTAATGTTTGATGATAGTATATTACTAAACAATAAATGTCACACAACAGCAAAAACCTGTACTTATATCTTGAGTGTTTCAAAAATAAATGCGATAATAAGTGTAATCCTTCAATCTTAAAAAGCACTCTTCAACCAGACAATCGGTTTCATAAACGAAACAAATACTATCCAAGTACATAGTCGCACGATGGTATTGTTAAGTTTAGTATGTGCTTCAGACAACACTTACTGGCACTAGATGACTTAACATTATGAATAGACCAGCTGCCTAAAATCTTCCTTATTTAGAAGAACACTCATAATTCTGTTTTATTGTTTAGGCATGTCTCTGAATAGAAACACTTTAACACAATCTACAAAACACTCTTCATTTATCCGCGGAGAGTAGTTGTTCAATTGTTTAAAGTGATATTTTAAAGAGACCAACGCAGTATATTCAGCTAAAAGTCTTCTTAATTTTTCACAAGTTAGTATTTCAAACAAGTGAAGTTAATACTTTGCGACTTTCTGTTTGGACCATTTCTATAACATGACAATCGGGAATCGTCTGTCAAGTTGCTTGTGGTAAGTTGCTTGCACTCTCAAAGACTGTACAGTTATGGTTGTTTCCTTTTGGCCTTTGTTTTATATAAAGAGAAAATGAGATGAATTAAATGTACCATTTTCTGACCAGGAAGTTATGAATGCCTGTAAACAAATACACAATGGTAAATCAAGTGGTCCTGATTACCAACTCAATGATTTTTTTAATTTTGAGCTTTTTAAAGGCTGTGTGTACTTTATTTAATAAGCTGTTTGAAAATGGACATTTCCCTGAGAGGTGGAGTGAGGGTTTTATTATACCATTATATTAAAAGGAAGTATGAACGATGTCAACAACTACAGGGGGGTTACATTATTAAGTACATTTGGGAAATTATTTACTAAAGTCATTAACAATAGACTGATTAATTGGGCAGACAATTATCATGTATATATAGAATCACAGGCAGGTTTCAGACAAAACATGGGTACTATCGATAATATTTTTGTATTACATGGTGTTATTATTTATCTACTAAATGAAAAAAAAAAGAGATTGTATGCTATATTTGTGGATTTCACTAACGCGTTTGAGTATTTGGTTCGAGATATTATCTGGAATAAACTTTTGAAACTATGAGTTCGAGGAAAAATGATAAATATTATCAAATCTATGTATGTAAATGTGAAATAAAGAATCAAATTAGGTAATAGAATAAGTAATGAAGACTTCTCTTGTTTTTTAGGTGTGAGACAGGGTGAATCATTATCACCGTTCCTTTTTGCTATTTATTTAAATGACCTTGAGGAACATTATATGTTAAATGGTTTTAATGGGATCGATATTGGAATGTTGAAATTATTTCTGTTACTATATGCAGATGATATTGGTATTATGGCTGACTCGGAGGAAGAACTTAATAAAGGTGTGTGCATGTTGGAAGAATACTGTGATAGGTGGAAACTATGTGTAAATTTAAATAAAACTAAAGTTATGAATTTAAAAAAAAGGGAACAATTAAGGAGAAATATGCATGTTGCATATAAAGGAGAGGTTATAGAAATTGTAAAATCTTAAACATATTTAGGAATTGTATTTACCACGGGAGCATCATTTGCATGTACTTTTGAAAATCTTGCTGGACAAGCTTCAATAGCGGTTTTTAAATTAAATTCATATTTACTTAATTTTCCTTTAATCAATATTCAGACGAAATTACAAACAGTTATTTGATCAACTTGTTTTAACAATTTTAAATTATGGCTCAGAAATCAGGGGCTTAAGTGAATCCATGACACTTGAGAGAGTAAATTTAAGTTTCTGTAAAAAAAAATATTAGGTGTGAAAATTCAAACTCAAAATAATTTTGTGTATGGAGAACTTGGTAGATCATCCGCAATTGTGAGACGTGCAGTTAATGTAATAAGGTATTGGCTTAAAGGGGCCGTCCAACAGATTTTGGCATGTATTGAAGCTTGTCATTAAATGCTTTAAATGCTTTATATTAATAAATTTAAACATTTGAACTAAAAATCTCCAGTAAATAAAAACAAGAATACAATTTAAAAAAAGGAAAAAAAGTAACCCTAAACAGGGCTCGAACCACTGACCCCTGGATTCCTGAAGTAAAAAGTTACCCGCTTAGACCACTCGACCATCCACGTTCATGTCTGTAGCGGATGTATGTTTTAGCTATATAAGCAATCCTGGTAGTTTCCCAAAATATCGTTTCGCGTCGTGCGACGCTTTATCTGTTGGACAGTCCCTTTAAAATTACCCATTTAGAAGACCATAAATATGTTAAGTGCATATATTAACATATGTGGAACAGTTTGATAAGTAAACCAAATATGCACACATGGGCTAAAGCTTTTTGTAACTTGTTGCAGTCCTTGGGATTACATTATGCATGGATAAACCAAAGAGTAGGTGATGATAAGTGCTTTTTATCTCTTGTTAAATCTAGATTAAATGATGCTTTTATACAAAATTGGATGTCTGAACTGAGTAATTTATCAAGAGCAGTAAGTTACAATCTTTTTTGTAAATTTGAATTTCAGCCTTATTTAAAGGATGTTACTATTCATAAGGTTAGGTTTAATCTGTGCCGACTAAGAGTATCTTCCCCTAGATTGGAAATAGAGTCAGGCAGATGGCATAAACCAGAATCTATACCATACCAGGAAAGACAATGTCAGCATTGCAATGTCTTGGAGGATGAATTTCATTTTTTTGTCTGAATGTTCCTTATACAATAATATTAAAAAAAATACGTTGAGCAATATTACTGGAAAAGACCAAATATTCCAAAATTTAAAGAGTTAATACAATCTGATAACCAAACAATTAACAGAAATTTAGCAATTTATGTTCATAAAGCATTTATTCAAAGAAATGTCTATAAATATTATTTTGAGTAATATCCATGTCAGAAAAGTTGACTTATCGCTGTCAATAGTGCTTAATGTTAACAGTATGTTGAAATACATGTATCCTTTAATACTATGTGTATAGAACTTAAAATAGTTTGTATATGACCTATCTTGCAATGAACTAGTATTTATTGATGACCACTTGCATGCATTTTGTTTGTATAAATATATTCAACATACATGTGTACTCATGGACTGTAATGTCTAATGTATCTTGAATAAACCATATATATATATATAAAGAGAATATTAGGTTAGTGGCTTTGTGTACTTAAATTTATCCGACGATTTGAAACAGAGCCTTATTATCCTTTCGGAAACGCGTCGGATAAAATCATCACTCAAAGACATTAACCTTATATTATATTTATCATTGTAAATGTTGTTAAATAATTTCTGTTTGGTTTGCGAAACAACACTCTTCCGCTTTATTGTTATTTATAATTCTAAAACGCATGAATGTTACGTATTTTAACTTCGCATAGTAATAGTATATGGAATCCATTTGGGATGCTTCAGCCATCTGAAATAGTCTCTAACCATTTTTATTTTATTAGCGAACTGCACTGTTTTGATGCCCCCACTTCTAGCCCAATTTCAAAATAGGGACCAGTCTTGCGGCAATAAACTGTATATGGACTTCAGCCTTAGGCTANTACTATAATTTCTTCATTTCTACACCGATTCACTTCAAATTGATACTGAACTTCTCTTATGACAATTCGGTCAATTTCAACTATGCATGGCCCCATTACCAACCCTGGGGCGCCCTGCCCACATAGGTCACACCCACCCAAAATTGCCTTTTACTATAACTTCTTCATTTCTACACAAATTCACTTCTAATTGATACTGAACTTCTCTCATGACAGTACGGTCAATCTCAACTATGCATGGCCCCATTACCAACCCTGGGGCACACCTAGATCAAACATTCGGCGTGGGGATAAGCGTTGGCCTCTGCTGCGCTATTTCTAGTTCATTGAATGGCATACACAATACATTACAAAATGATGTGAACAACTCTATTTAACGTGCCATACAATGTTAACATTTGTGTGCATGTGATTAAAACAATAAAATTGGATTTAGTCTAGTGATTGTTGTGTCAGCTGTTGTTATGAGAATTTCTATATTAAAACTCAGCTTCTAATCACAACGCTTTTTTTGTGTGGAAACCATAATGTTTGAAGTCCATCATGCATCCTAAACAGTCAATAGGTCAAATATAATAAAAATCCTCATTACCACTCTAGACCACTCTAGGGGCCACATTTATGACTCAAATCTTGATGAAACTTGGTAAGTTTGTTAATCTTGACAATATATCTAGGCCAAGATGGAATCTGGGTCACGTTTATCCCAAAACTAGGTCACCAGGTCATATCGTAGAAAACCCATACTACCGATGTTGATGCCCTTTTTAAAACTCAATCTTGATGCAACATGGTCAGAATATTCATCATGGCCATTTTTGAATCTGGGCCAGGAAGGGTAAAAAACCAGCTAACCAGGACTAGTCTTTGACAATTACTTTACCTTGAACCCAGGTACAGGGTCACCATGCCCCCATAGTTAGTGGTAAGTTAATCAAACCAACATTCAAAAGTTGGTAAACTTTCCTTCGGGTTAAAATGCTGTCAAACTTGTACTGCAAAGTTAGAAAAGTTTGGGGCAATATTTTTGCCCAAGTTGCCATCACATTTGTCTATTTTATTCATCCATGTGATATGACAACTTGGACATGTGATATGACAACTTTGACATGTGATATGATATGTTTGCCATGAGATATGACAACTTAGCCATGTGATATGACAACGTATGCATGTGATATGACAACTTAGCCCTGTGATATGACAACTTAGCCCTGTGATATGACAACTTAGCCATGTGATATGACAACTTAGCCATGTGTTTTGACAACTTAGGTATGTGCTATGACAACTAAGCCCTGTGATATGACAACTATGACATGTTAAATGAAAACTTGGACATGTGATATGACAACTTAGCCATGTGATATGACAACTTGAACATGTGATATGACAACTTGGACATGTGATATGACAACTTGGACATGTGATATGACAATTTTGACATGTGATATAATATGTTTGCCATGTGATATGACAACTTAGCCATGTGGTATGACAACTTAGCCATGTGAATGACAACTTAGCCATGTGATATGACAACCTAGGCATGTGATATGACAACTAAGTCATGTGATATGACAACTTAGCCATGTGATGTAACAACTTAGCCCTGTGATATGACAACTTAGCCATGTGATATGACAACTTAGCCATGTGCTATGACAACTTAGGCATGTGCTATGACAACTAAGCCCTGTGATATGACAACTTGGACATGTGATATGACAACTGGGACATGTGATATGATAACTTAGGCATGTGATATGACATCTTAGGCATGTGATATGGCATTTTGGACATGTGATATGACAACTTGGACATGGGGTATGACAACTTGGACATGTGATATGACAACTTGGACATGTGATATGACATCTTGGACATGTGATATGACAACTTAGCCCTGTGATATGACAACTAAGTCATGTGGTATGACAACTTGGACATGTGATATGACAACTTAGGCATGTGATATGACAACTTAGACATGTGATATGACAACTTAGCCATGTGATATGACAACTTAGCCCTGTGCTATGACAACTAAGTCATGTGGTATGACAACTTGGACATGTGCTTTGACAACTTAGGCATGTGATATGACAACTTGGACATGTGATATGCCAACTTGGACATGTGATATGACAACTTTGAAATGTGATATGACAACTTAGCCATGTGATAAGAAGTCTTAGCCCTGTGATTTGACATTTGAGACATGCAATATGACATCGTAGCCATGAGATATGACAACTTAGCCATGTGATATGAAATCTTAGCCATGTAATATGACATTTTAGCCATGTGATATGACATCTTAGCCATGTGATATGGCATCTCAGTCATGTGATATGACATTTTAGACATGGGATATGACATCGTAGCCATGATATATGACAACTTAGGCATGTGATTTTAAATCTTAGCCATGTGATATGATATCTTAGCCATGTGATATGATATCTTAGCCATGTGATATTATATCTTAGCCATGTGATATGATATCTTACCCATTTGATATGATATCTTAGCCATTTGATGTGAAATCTTTTTAGACAGGAAGTGATATGACATCTTAGCAATATGATTAGACAACTTAGCCATTTGATATGATGTCTTAGCAATTTTATACGACACCTTTGACCCATGATATGCAATCTTAGCCATGTGGTATGACATTTTAACCATGTGATATGACAACATAGCCATGTGATATTACATTGAGGCATGTGATATGGCATCTTAGCCATTTGGTATGAAATTTTATAAATTGTGATATGAAATCTTAGCCATGTGGTATGCATCTTAGTCATATAATTGACAAATTCTAAATCAGTCCATAAGTTGCCAGAAACTGTTGTTTACACATTAAAATCATCTGTCATTGTTTGTTCGCATCAAGCAATTGCTTCTTCATGAAATACACAGTAAATGGACATCTTAATCACAATGGTTTATAGAGTATGCATACACTATTTATTTACGGGCTGATAAAACATTGTGCTACTGTTGTATGGGAATTATCATCTACATGCAAAGCACTACTCCATTTAGGATACAGAATTGTGGGTTACAGAGTGGGTGGGGGATGTACATATATTCATACATACATATGCACATAATCATATTTAAGAACATTGGTATTACCGTGTTTGTCAATAAAAAGTGCTGTTTTCTTTTTTTGTGTTATTCACTTACAATTTTTTAGTGGCTTTTTTCTCAGAAACAAGTGTGATTTTTTTTGTTCTTGCGCAGACAGACAACATTTTACTGTAATATGTTATCGTATGTTTCAAGGAAACAAATCGCTCGACAAAAAGGAGATACTTACAAACTGCAGAAACATATGATAGCTTAGAACTTACTGCAAAGTTACTTCACAAGTCCATCACATCACTTCATGAGTTTTATTTAAAAGTTTGCGTGGTTTAAATTTTTGTAACATTTGCAAAACAAATTTAGGGGCCTTTGCAATCATTTGAACAGCTTATGACTTCAAACTTGTTTTGTCAGTTTCCATTATAAGAGAAATGATATTCTATTGAGACACATTTTCCTCAGCTCCTGATTGCTAGAATGGCAGATATATACTGTAGTAATAATGATGGACTACACATTGCTAGAATGGCTGATATATACTGTAGTAATGATGATGGACTACACATTGCTAGAATGGCTGATATATACTGTAGTAATGATGATGGACTATAAATTGCTAGAATGGCTGATATATACTGTAGTAATAATGATGGACTATACATTGCTAGAATGGCTGATATATACTGTACAGTGTGCGAAATTCAGATTTTGAAGTACAAGCCCGAATTCTTATACACATATATAAAAAGTAAAATTTCTTACTAGCCCGACTATATAAATTGTTTAATTCCCACTAGCCCCAATGGTTTTTCACTAGCCAAAACCCTTCGGGCTAGTGCGAATTTCGAACACTGACTGTAGTAATAATGATGGACTACACATTGCTAGAATGGCAGATATATACTGTAGTAATAATGATGGACTATACATTGCTAGAATGGCTGATATATACTGTAGTAATAATGATGGACTACACATTGCTAGAATGGCTGATATATACTGTAGTAATAATGATGGACTACACATTGCTAGAATGGCTGATATATACTGTAGTAATAATGATGGACTACACATTGCTAGAATGGCTGATATATACTGTAGTAATAATGATGGACTACACATTGCTAGAATGGCTGATATATACTGTAGTAATAATGATGGACTACACATTGCTAGAATGGCTGATATATACTGTAGTAATAATGATGGACTACACATTGCTAGAATGGCTGATATATACTGTAGTAATAATGATGGACTACACATTGCTAGAATGGCTGATATATACTGTAGTAATAATGATGGACTACACATTGCTAGAATGGCTGATATATACTGTAGTAATAATGATGGACTACACATTGCTAGAATGGCTGATATATACTGTAGTAATAATGATGGACTACACATTGCTAGAATGGCTGATATATACTGTAGTAATAATGATGGACTACACATTGCTAGAATGGCTGATATATACTGTAGTAATAATGATGGACTACACATTGCTAGAATGGCTGATATATACTGTAGTAATAATGATGGACTACACATTGCTAGAATGGCTGATATATACTGTAGTAATAATGATGGACTACACATTGCTAGAATGGCTGATATATACTGTAGTAATAATGATGGACTACACATTGCTAGAATGGCTGATATATACTGTAGTAATAATGATGGACTACACATTGCTAGAATGGCTGATATATACTGTAGTAATAATGATGGACTACACATTGCTAGAATGGCTGATATATACTGTAGTAATAATGATGGACTACACATTGCTAGAATGGCTGATATATACTGTAGTAATAATGATGGACTACACATTGCTAGAATGGCTGATATATACTGTAGTAATAATGATGGACTACACATTGCTAGAATGGCTGATATATACTGTAGTAATAATGATGGACTACACATTGCTAGAATGGCTGATATATACTGTAGTAATAATGATGGACTACACATTGCTAGAATGGCTGATATATACTGTAGTAATAATGATGGACTACACATTGCTAGAATGGCTGATATATACTGTAGTAATAATGATGGACTACACATTGCTAGAATGGCTGATATATACTGTAGTAATAATGATGGACTACACATTGCTAGAATGGCTGATATATACTGTAGTAATAATGATGGACTACACATTGCTAGAATGGCTGATATATACTGTAGTAATAATGATGGACTACACATTGCTAGAATGGCTGATATATACTGTAGTAATAATGATGGACTACACATTGCTAGAATGGCTGATATATACTGTAGTAATAATGATGGACTACACATTGCTAGAATGGCTGATATATACTGTAGTAATAATGATGGACTACACATTGCTAGAATGGCTGATATATACTGTAGTAATAATGATGGACTACACATTGCTAGAATGGCTGATATATACTGTAGTAATAATGATGGACTACACATTGCTAGAATGGCTGATATATACTGTAGTAATAATGATGGACTACACATTGCTAGAATGGCTGATATATACTGTAGTAATAATGATGGACTACACATTGCTAGAATGGCTGATATATACTGTAGTAATAATGATGGACTACACATTGCTAGAATGGCTGATATATACTGTAGTAATAATGATGGACTACACATTGCTAGAATGGCTGATATATACTGTAGTAATAATGATGGACTACACATTGCTAGAATGGCTGATATATACTGTAGTAATAATGATGGACTACACATTGCTAGAATGGCTGATATATACTGTAGTAATAATGATGGACTACACATTGCTAGAATGGCTGATATATACTGTAGTAATAATGATGGACTACACATTGCTAGAATGGCTGATATATACTGTAGTAATAATGATGGACTACACATTGCTAGAATGGCTGATATATACTGTAGTAATAATGATGGACTACACATTGCTAGAATGGCTGATATATACTGTAGTAATAATGATGGACTACACATTGCTAGAATGGCTGATATATACTGTAGTAATAATGATGGACTACACATTGCTAGAATGGCTGATATATACTGTAGTAATAATGATGGACTACACATTGCTAGAATGGCTGATATATACTGTAGTAATAATGATGGACTACACATTGCTAGAATGGCTGATATATACTGTAGTAATAATGATGGACTACACATTGCTAGAATGGCTGATATATACTGTAGTAATAATGATGGACTACACATTGCTAGAATGGCTGATATATACTGTAGTAATAATGATGGACTACACATTGCTAGAATGGCTGATATATACTGTAGTAATAATGATGGACTACACATTGCTAGAATGGCTGATATATACTGTAGTAATAATGATGGACTACACATTGCTAGAATGGCTGATATATACTGTAGTAATAATGATGGACTACACATTGCTAGAATGGCTGATATATACTGTAGTAATAATGATGGACTACACATTGCTAGAATGGCTGATATATACTGTAGTAATAATGATGGACTACACATTGCTAGAATGGCTGATATATACTGTAGTAATAATGATGGACTACACATTGCTAGAATGGCTGATATATACTGTAGTAATAATGATGGACTACACATTGCTAGAATGGCTGATATATACTGTAGTAATAATGATGGACTACACATTGCTAGAATGGCTGATATATACTGTAGTAATAATGATGGACTACACATTGCTAGAATGGCTGATATATACTGTAGTAATAATGATGGACTACACATTGCTAGAATGGCTGATATATACTGTAGTAATAATGATGGACTACACATTGCTAGAATGGCTGATATATACTGTAGTAATAATGATGGACTACACATTGCTAGAATGGCTGATATATACTGTAGTAATAATGATGGACTACACATTGCTAGAATGGCTGATATATACTGTAGTAATAATGATGGACTACACATTGCTAGAATGGCTGATATATACTGTAGTAATAATGATGGACTACACATTGCTAGAATGGCTGATATATACTGTAGTAATAATGATGGACTACACATTGCTAGAATGGCTGATATATACTGTAGTAATAATGATGGACTACACATTGCTAGAATGGCTGATATATACTGTAGTAATAATGATGGACTACACATTGCTAGAATGGCAGATATATACTGTAGTAATAATGATGGACTACACATTGCTAGAATGGCTGATATATACTGTAGTAATAATGATGGACTACACATTGCTAGAATGGCTGATATATACTGTAGTAATAATGATGGACTACACATTGCTAGAATGGCTGATATATACTGTAGTAATAATGATGGACTACACATTGCTAGAATGGCTGATATATACTGTAGTAATAATGATGGACTACACATTGCTAGAATGGCTGATATATACTGTAGTAATAATGATGGACTACACATTGCTAGAATGGCTGATATATACTGTAGTAATAATGATGGACTACACATTGCTAGAATGGCTGATATATACTGTAGTAATAATGATGGACTACACATTGCTAGAATGGCTGATATATACTGTAGTAATAATGATGGACTACACATTGCTAGAATGGCTGATATATACTGTAGTAATAATGATGGACTACACATTGCTAGAATGGCTGATATATACTGTAGTAATAATGATGGACTACACATTGCTAGAATGGCTGATATATACTGTAGTAATAATGATGGACTACACATTGCTAGAATGGCTGATATATACTGTAGTAATGATGGACTATACATTGGCCTGTATTTATGACAGACAGACTTCCTATTAGCAAGCTTTTTACAAGAAGCAATTTATAGGATAGGGGCGGACAAGTGTACAAGCATGTATGTGTGGAGAGACAGGAAGTAGGCGATATTCATGTAGTGTGACAGTTATTTTGTGCTGTGCTGTGCTCATTTGAAATGGACATTGCATTTCATGGTAGGTGCCTTTGGTAAAAGAAATTGTGTAACTTACAAGAAGGAGACTAAGTTCTTCAAAGGTTTGCAGTGTTTTATCCTCTATATTTAAATGATTTGAAAAGATGGGTCCTGATCATGCATATGTTTTTTTACACTTGATGTTTATAAAAGAAATTTATGGGTCTTAAGTATTAAGTCATATTTTATTTTGACGATAACAACAAGTATAACATACTATGATCCATAATGAGAATACTTGTCCATATTTTAAGGTCTTAACATAACTGATGATTTATGTATTTTTTTTATTTAAATTTGTTTATAAACTACTTACATAGGATGCATAACAGTTTGCTGATTAACATATATTTTTCTTTTGGTGGCATGATTCTACAAACTATGTATCTGTTTATCTGCAGGCTGTATATTTTGCACTTATTTACGCAATAGAATACACATGGTACCAGTACAGCAGAAATAGGAAGGAGGGGACAATGTATTTTTGTTCTTCATCATTTTTTGTGATCTAAATACTATGGGTCACTGTGGAGGCTAATGATAAAAAATTAGGGAAGTAGCAAATATTTAGCAGTTTTCTAAAGAAATACCTTTTTCAAAATAATATTGATAAAGATTGTTTTCCTTGTGAACTTTGCTGTAATCATATACATGATCCAGTCAAAGTGAATTTTATCATATAGCATTATCATGGAGCATTTCAAACTTGCATTTTCCTCATGTTACGCAATGTACACATATACATGGTTAAATATGGCCATATTTGGCTTACCGTACTGTAGATAAGATAGCTTGCATACCAGTTTTAACAAATAGTGACTGATAGGTTGATACCTTCGTAATTTTCATTCTTAAGTATGCTATTAGTGTAATATGAAACCTCGAAAGAGCACTGGCTTGTTGGCAAAAATTGAAACTTTGGAAATAAGAAAAACAACATTTACATGTCCATCAGGAAACTACCTATCTGAGCAGAGATTTTTAAAAAATTCAAGTCTGAAATAAAAGAAATAATTGTATAAGTCATTGTTTGTAATATGGCCAGATTACTTCATTATCAATACTGTTGTGTATAATGTAATGTCTCACATAAGCGAAAGTGGCAAAAGTAATATTATTTTTTGTAAAAGTATGTGTTTTACATCTGAAACATAATTATGTTTGCATGTTTTGCTCAAGACTTACATTTTTACTGTTTTATGCAAAACACTTCTTCCCTACAACACGGTGATAGGGCGATTACCACAACTATTCCGCTCACTGTGGAAATTTTATACTTCTGACACAAACACCGTATCGTTTTGACGAAAAGAAACATGGCGGACGAAGCAATATCAGGTTACCGGGTGACAAATTATTTTATTATAAGACAATTCAAAGTGATTGCCACTTGCGAAGCACTCCACCGAATTTTTGATCCAATATGTCGTCTATTTAAAAGTTTACCAGTCGTGAAATATTTAGCATGACTTTGAAATAGTGTTTACAAGAAGTCGTGTCGCGCTCGACAC
>VMBQ01007508.1:4012-44278 GCA_007657795.1 Dreissena rostriformis | reverse complement strand
CTCGATGTGTTAGTACGGAACAAAGGACCTCTCTCTGTGATATAAACCGGTATGTGTGTGTGTGTGTGTGTGTGCGTGTGTGTCTGGTGTGTGTGTGTGTGTGTGTATCGCGTTTGAAATGGAATTATACATATTCAGATATTCAAAATACTACCTACAGCGAGCGTATGGTCATTCGCTTTCAATACACATTATCCCTCTGTGAGTTTGTTTAAGCCGATATTGACACATGCAATTTTCTTTAAAAATTAAACCGTCAAATATAAACTTAGTTTCATAATTGAGATTTAAAGGATAGTTTACAATTTAAAGTTAACAATTTAGCTTCTTGACCTTTTGATAATACTTGATTCACTTAATTTATCAGCTAGGGTTCAGACCCCCACTTTGGCTTTACCGTGACCTATCCAAGGCAATGACCCAAGTATTAATCATGTTTTGTCGATGGTGCTATTTTGTTGGAGATTGTATTCGGTCTTCTCCTTTGAAAGGACTATTGATGGCTTCAGGATTTAACCCCCAATGCTTTGCATAAACCTTTGCAAAGTGGCTGCCCAGCTTTGATCAATATTCTAGTAAAAAGGTTTGGTTGTATGCATTTCATTTATTAAAACTAGTTCATTAACTGTTTATAACATTTAAGAGGCTATCTAGGACAAGTATTTTTTTAAAAGTTTTAAATGAATGAACAAAACATGAATTAATTTTCAAAACCTATTCAATATATGTCTCATTTAGCAATGATAAACTGTTCCTGCATGTTTTTGAATAGTTGATATGAACTTTCTATGAACACAACAAGAACGATTCATCATGAACTGTAATGATTCTTTTTACTAAGGTAGTTTTAATGTCAATACCTATAATAACATTTTGTCCAATGTTTTCCTGTTATGTTTTTGTACCGCATATTTTAGAGACATGTTTTACAAACAAAATCCAGCGAGTATGAAGACATCATCTGTCGAAGGAGCTCATCTGCGAGTTCATCCGCTTGGTATTACTTAAAACATTCCTTAAAATTAAACAATAAGTGGTAACTTAATGAGAATGTTCTGTTCTATTTTATCAAAAGAATAACATTCCATTGAAAATGTAAATGGGAAAGAGCGTTTCAATTACAACTTATTTGTGTTAGATAATACATGGCGATCATATGTTTTCTACTTTTGAGCAATTTTTTCATAATGACTACGTATTGTTATTGCGCTGGGTTGCACAATGCATATTACGCGTATTTATATAAACTGTTTGTGATCATTTCAGGAAGGTAAAGAAAGCAAAGATGAGGAAAAAATGCGAAAATGCTGAAAAAGTACTATGTAAAGAACTTGCAGATGCTCAAGAGCAGCTTAGGAAATACGATTTCGAAAATGCACAACTTAAGAAAGAGATGTATGTTAGCAATACTTACATTCACTTAGTTTGTTGACGTATCTATTTATTTATGTAAATAATGCACTTTTTAATAACTCGACAGTACGTCTACTCTGATCTATACCATTTATCGAGAAA
This sequence comes from Dreissena rostriformis, assembly GCA_007657795.1. Lineage (NCBI taxonomy): Eukaryota > Metazoa > Mollusca > Bivalvia > Myida > Dreissenidae > Dreissena > Dreissena rostriformis. Next base: position 42,763 of record VMBQ01007508.1, on the reverse strand, counting down.
TTATAGTAGGTCATTTATCGAAACGAAATATTTGCTACTCTTTGTTATGACAATTATCACAAGGGTATTTTATTTTTAAGATAATGTTATTTATTAATGAATATTAACTACTAAAGAAAGTTAAATGGAAGAAATACAACCACTTGATTACGAAAAGGAAATGATGCTCGCGCACGTGTCTGCAATTGTCGAAAAGACTAGGGAAAGTTAAATACGTTAAGATGAAACAATCAGTTTTTGGGCAAGAAACATGTGCATTAGTCATAATCTTTCATTATCAATGTGCGTTTTTTTTAAGTTTGCTTTTTTTATATTTATTTCAGGCGTGAAAGAGAAAAAGTGGACTATTCACGCCAGCAAAGGTATTATTTCAATGATCAACATAATACAGAAATATGGTTCATGCTTTGTTTTCGAAAACTTGATATATTTTGGCAACAAGCGTTTGAGATTGTCACAGCATTTATTAACATTTTAATACTTGTACTATGTTGTTTTCCAGATTGAAGAAAAATGAAGAGCGTATTTGCCTTCTGAATGAACACATACACAACTTGAAAGAAAGACTTCGGTAAAGTATATTTTTTTTAAAGACAGAACAACCTAAAACGCCCATCCAAATGACACAAATGTGATATAATATTATATTGGAAGTCATGAATTAGATAAAGTTTCAAAAAATTATAATGCCAGTAAACAATACTTAAAGTTCTTTAAAAAAAAAAAATCAATAAATATGCTTAATTGTTGTAAATAAAAAACTCATTGAAAAAAATATATTACTAGAGAATTGCATTCTACCTATAGTGTAGAAATGTATTAGACAAACATTTCAAATGGCAAATCATATTTGTAAAATATTTGTTTGACAATATAATATACAGTTGTCTATAATTTTAGCGGAATAAAAGAGGTTGTATGCATTCTCCAGAGGGAGTCTCCAACAACGCACACATGCGATGAAAGCAGGTGAGATTTGTATAAAAAAAAAAAACTGATTCTTTGTTTAAATTTAGTGAAACAAATAAATTAACATATGATATGTGTTAATAGGCAAGACACTGAGTTGTAATGAATGTGATCTTCATTATATAAAGTTGTATTAAATTATTTATAAATGTTTGTTTCGTAAACCTTAATGACAAGTAAACACATTGGTTATTAAAATATAAACAAAGGACAAATTGAAACTGCTTAATCGCATTTTTGTTTTTAAAGGGACTGTAAACCAAGATAACGAAAAAAGAAAAGTTCTAAAATACCGTATCTTTTTTTAACAATTATAAGTTTATATTGATTAAAATATCACAACTGGTATATTACATTGCTTGAAAAAAGTTCTTCTTTTCAGTATATTCGGTAATTCACGATGTGAAATCGAAAGTACATTGCGAAAATAGGTGACATTACGATATACAAACTATAGATAACGCAAGTAGATTGATCATTTTATATATAAAATATATACAATTCACTACGCATGCACATTTTGCATTCCTGGGTTTACCACGTGACGATGATAATCAATCTACTTGTTTTATTTATAGTTATTTGGTAGTTACCTGATATGCATACCCAGTAAAAATAAATAAATAAAAAAATAAAGTGAAAATAAAAAAAAATGTTTTCAAGTAATGTTATATACCAGTCGTGATATTTTAATCAATATAAAATAATAATTGTAAAAACAAATACGGTATTTTAGAACTTTTCTTTTTTCGTCATTCGTGGTTTACAGTCCCTTTAAGAATTGCACAATAATTATAAGTAAATTGTCATCGTCATGAAAACCATGTATTACAATAAAGATCTTGTGACCCAAAGTTATTGACGCATATTGATCAATTACCATACGATGACATACATATACAAATGATAACAACTTAAATCAATGGACATAAGGAATAGAATACAAATAGTGTGGTTGTAAATATCTCCTTAAGATCCCTCAACAACATTCAATATTTATTTTGTAACACAAGCTGATGAATACCTGATTTGTACCTAAAACTAACAAGTGAAAACGTTCTAAAACCGGTATATTATTCATTCATATATTTTGTTTTATTTCACAAAGCCTATACAATTTTAATTGAACTTTATTGCTAACTGTTCAGATGAAATACATACATTAGTGTTTCAAACAACATGCAACGAGTGTGTTCCTTTTTAAAAAACAAAAGTGTCATCCACATTAAAATGTGTTGGAACATAACACTGCATGAAATTGCGTTCCGCGTTCGAGTTCATAAAAATAGTTTGTCTGAAAATGTCACGTTATGGAGGGACGGTCTTATAAAATATTACATACCGTATCTACATAATTTAGGTTAAAGATGATACACTTAAATTTCATTTCAGTGTGCAACTCAAGGAACTTATGAAAGTTGACGCAGAATTGCAAATGAAATCAGATGAAAGCCAAGAACGCCTTCAACAGTTTGAAAATAATGCAAATGTACATATGGTGTTCACAACGGTAAATATTCAAGTTTTTTTTATCTACTTGTTTAAACAATTTGTCTACTAATGCTTTTACCTTATACACATAACTTGTATAAAGATGCATACACGCTGGTGTATAATATTTCAAAGCGGCAAAACTAATAAACTGTATTGGCAAACTAATAAACAACAGTGTATGCAAAAATAAAGCCATTTAGAAAACATCTCAGTTGAAATCGAGAGAAAAAACGTTACCAAGCATTGGAAATTGTTAAAAAAAAACACATCTTAAAATACTTTGATACGTACGTTAAAATCGTGTCTAGTGGGTAGTTTATGAAATGTTAAATAATGTAACATATGTGTAAAGGTTGGTATATTACATTGTATATTAATGCTGTACTTGTGTAAACATCATTCCAGGGCAATATATTGTTTATGCACGTACATATCAAAACACCTTAAACGTCACATTTCGTAAAACAACAAGATTACTTCCTTTAATATTTGGTTTATGACACTAAGTTTTGGTCCTCTACAAAGTTTGTTCATATCATACCCCTGTATTAAAAAATGCTTCGTCTAAAGGTCATATTTTAGTAGCGATTTTATTAGTATAACATTTTTAACAAGAAAAGTTTCCAATAAACCACAGATGCTTCCGCTAAATACCGGTACCTTTGTTAGTGATTTTACCAAAATGCATGTTTCCTTGACCTTTAATCGAGAGCAAAAGTTAACCAGGCGACACGTTTGTATAAGAGGATCATGTAAGCCAATTTATTTTAAAATCTAATTAATAAAGTTATGGCCATGTACTCTCATTCTTCCAATATGAGGATTAAGCTCATATGTATATGTGTTCATCAGAACTTTAACCTTTGAGGGACGATCAAATTAGATGGACATTTCTTCTATTCAATAATCAGTATTGCTTTTTTATTTCGAAATATCATCATGAAAAAACACCAGCAACGCAGATCTTTTCTAAGTTACAAGAAAAGTCCAATTAAAGACTCGAGTATGTACTTTCACTATATCAATATTAGGAATATGTATTAACTATAAGTATATCCATATAATGGGCGTGGTAAGGTGTTCACCGTGACCATGCTATATAGTTGTTGTACACGACGAGTCGCTTTGATATGATGGCACGTATTTCTATTTTATTGTGATCAATTAGAATGCATTACAAAGTTCTGTGCCGCATACGAACTGTAACACCTACTGCATACTCGCATGTACATACACTCACGCGTACACATCAAGAACTCTATAGCACACAAAAGGATTAAGGAACAAGGGGAACACTTAATGCCGGTCCGCAATTATCATGGGGGCATGGGAGTTAACATAATTAATTTAGTGGAACATTTAAAAATGTGTTAACATTATGAATCTTGGGTCCAATTTGCCTCGGCGGAAGAAGAGAAGCATTTGTTTAGTTGGATATGTACATACAATAATAACAGAAACGTTGAGTTTTGGTTTTATACTTCACATAGTAATCCTTAAATTTGATCAAATGATGTCCCCTGTTTTGGAGTCAAATGGTTGAATTATACCTAAATGGCAAAATGAAATGTGTTCCTTGAAATCAGATTGCTCGAATCAAACAAAAAACATATGTGTCCGTTAAATTGAATAGCTGTTATTTACATAGTTTGTTAAAATCATGCCATGCGCTTACGTTAGGTCAGGCCTTTGGTATCACATATAAGTTTATTATGTATTTATTCGTACTTATTTAGAAATATATTTTATAAGTTTAAATCTTCTCTGAATAAACGAAGACCAGAGTTGCTATTTAAACATGCTACGTCATATAGATGTCCTCTATTTAGTTAGTTCAAATCATACCTCTAATATAAACTAGTCAAGTCCCGCGGGTGACATTGTTGATATAGTCTTGTATAATAGCAGAATGACAAACACATTCTTCTGTTAAAGCCCATGGCTCAGATGTTTTATAATTGGTATGTGCCATTTGTATTCAAATCATGTATGTGGTTAATTAAGTAGTTATAAGCCAACTTTGATCGTGTAATTCTTTCTTTCATAAAACAAAATACAGGTGGGCGTTTTAGGTCCATCTTAGTCATCATGATTCTTGATAGTCTATTTTGAAACTCTGAGAATGCATAAACATTTTCATGCAAACACCTCGACATAAAACAAAGTGATGCCACTGCAATTGGCACTTAAGCATTATGGTTCCTTAATTAATTATAAAAAATATGCCAAACAAATATTGCCCTCACTCTATCAAATAAATGTAACTGTATCGTCATTAAACTTGTATTGCCTATCAATTACAGAACAGAACAAAACATACAGTTTATTTAGTTTATATACATACGAATGTAAATCGTCTGATAACACATAATATTATACAAAATATCGCCACGTGTCAATATATTATACGTATAGATTATAACAAAATGTAATCTAACTAAATGAGAAAAAGTATATTTAACGAAGGAGTACTACTTTATATCACCGTAGTAACATATATATATATCAATTCACTGGCAGTAAGGAACTACTTTTGTATTCGTTGACAATATTTTAAGTAATAGAATATCTTATGGCTAGAGCTTCCTTTTATTTACACAAATTTATAATTTCAATTTTACAAGTTAAGTTCAATAAAGTATGGAACTTAAAAAACTTTTGGAAGTAAATCTAAGTACGTTTCGTATTCAAAGTATTTTTGAATACCCAACACATATCTAAAACAGAACTTTTATTCGTATTGCCAAACCATTCTTGTTTAAATGTGTCTATAATTCTGCATTTTTATTCTCATAAAACGACTTTGTATTAATCATATTTGCATTTTCGAATATATATTAAAACCCATAATTATCTAACAGCTTTTGTACATTCGATAACTAATGTGTATACCCTTTATCACAATTATTTATCTCTTGGTTATACACAGTTTGTATGACACAAGTTTCACTATTAACAACTTTAAACCAATATTTAACAATACGAACATATCTATTAACATGCAGTGGGGTGTCCACCTTATTCACCATAAACCTTTGCATTGTGTTGCGTTTAACATTAACAACCTTTTGCAAAACTTGAGTGAATGCGTTCAATATCTTTAAATGTTTTAAAATCGCATATCTCTGATGCATAATTTTAAATAGAGCCAACCAAGGCATCAAACAATTAACACAATATTCTAGGTTAAGGATCATACTGTTTGCATTTATAAAGCAAGGTATTCAATGCCTTAAGAGCTTTTCCTTCTAACTGCTCCTGGTTAAATATAAAACTACCAGTATAATTAATAACATAACAGTGCCCAGATAGTTAAAATTATCGACGACTTCTATAGCTTTTCCATTATATGTCCATTTCTTATCTTGACGAATTTTTCCCCTTTTCCAGAAAACCATTATTTTTGTTTTGCTAGTATTTGCAGTAAGTCCCCATGTGTTACAATAAAGGTAAACATTGTCTAAATGAGATTCTATTTCTTCTGGAGATTTACACATACTGGCTATATCGTCTGCACATAACAGTACAATTTAAATTGCATCTTCTAAATTTAAACCAGAATGAACGCTGTCTTGTAAAAAAGCTTCAAATCATCAACAAACAATGAAAAAATAAAAGAAGACATTTCATTCCCTTGTCGTAAACCAACGGCGTAGCTAAAGTATTCAGAGTATGTCGAAACCAAAACTCAAAGTATTCTTAACAGATCAATGTAATACGGACCTTACGAGCGTATTTGGAAACAAGTTGGCACCTTCCTTTGTTTAACAAAACGATAAAACATCGATTACAACAAGGCCGCCAATATTGATATTGTTTGAACTACGAGAATAATCTTTCATTTGTTTTGTCATGTAATATTGTTTGCTTGCGTTTTGAGTTTAAAGGTGATATTTTTGTTTGATTGAAGGTTTTTTTCAACAGATACAAAACCGATTATGATTTCAAAATAAATGTGTATAATTTACGTTCTGAATTTTCTGAAATAACGTTAAACGGTATTTACAGACTGCGGCGTAAAATTATATTTAAACGCATGTTTTATTTAAAGTAAAATGCACTCATGGTGATATGATTAAAGTTGTTTTAGCTCACCTGAACACAATATGAGTTACACACAATTAGGCCTTAAACATATTTTAATAATATAAGTATAGTTTTTTAACAAAGCGTCAGACCGATACGGCTTGCACACTATAAATATTTATTAAAAGGACCGCTTTGGGAAAACAGTCATCGTATGCTTGCAGATACCAGTGACGAAATATGGAAAACAATGGCATATTGAAATATTGTTTGAACGGGACAAAAATATTTAGACAATAACACACACCAGAGCTGGAGTCTATACTCGGCCGGCTGCCGACATAACGGCCCGATGGTCTTTTTCCTCGAGGGCCATTATGCGACTATGGCCGACTATAAACGTCCGGCCAAGCATTGTCGTGTGATATCGTTTTATTACATATCATCCTATTTGTTCCTTCAATAAATTTACCGAACCAGCTGTCAGAATGTTTATGTTAATTCAATAGATTATGCAATTTATGACGTATCTTGTGTAACATAATTTATGTGAAGAAGCACGTCAGTTTCAGCTAGACTCTCTGAATTTTAAGGGCAAAAATTCGGACGTGGTGGTTTATTTAACAGTAAAAAAATGAAAGCATCGAACGAATCCAAAACGTAATTCGGATTATGTGTAAGTCATGCATTATTGGAAACTTTGATATGAATAAAATAAATCGCTCACACCAGTCATTCGTTTTGTAAATCGTTCGTCAGAATGGTTAGAATTCGATACAATCGTTTCCAAAAAATGGTGTGGTTTAAAATAAATTAAGATTAATGAATGGAAGAACAGAAAATGGAAGTGCATATTGTTGTCATTGTATTGTTATCAGCATTGGATTTAAGTTGTCCTTGAGGTAAGCGTGTCGCTTACAAAAACATTGTTTTTATTACCTTTGTCTGAAAAAAGTTCATATTTTCAGTATTTTCGGTCATAAAATTTCGCGATGTGAAATCGAAAGTTCATCGCGAAAATATGTTATATAACGATATACACACCATAAATAACGCAAGTAGATTGCTCATTTTATATATAAAATATATTACAATTCACAACGCATGCACAATTTGCATTCCTGGGTTTATCACGTGACGATGATGATCAATCTACTTGCGTTATTTATAGTTAACTGGTACCTATCTGGTAGACATAGCCAGTAAAATTTATTACCGAATATACTGAAAATATGAAAACTTTTTTCAAGTAATGTAATATACCAGTCGTGATATTTTAATCAATATAAACTAATAATTGTAAAGAAATACGGTATTTTAGATTTTTTCTTTTTTTCGTCATTCGTGGTTGACAGTCCATTTAAAGCTCAGATAATTTCCTCAATCTTAAATACAGAACAGTTTCAGTTACAATCGATATTTTATAATTCCGATTTTGTGCTACGTTTTATAAAAATTACGGTCGATTTTCTCGTAGATGTGTGCCGTTTTTTATGTTTTACCGTTGGCTTTGACTAAATGTGGACGTCATTTTGTTCCAATTAAGTCGCGCGATCCTATTCGTTTCAGATATAAAAGATCGGCCCTGCTAGCGACGTCATTTTGCTACTTTTTATAGTAACGACAGCTAGTATAATAAAATATATTCAAATACATATTATCTGTGAAACTAAAAAACATGTGTTTGAGAATATTCGTATCATAGTCCGTTTTGACAATTTAATAATAGTACTTGTGAATAACAAACAGCACTAAAAAAGTTTGCAAGAATGTTACGCATTGGCTTAATTTAGAAGTTTGTAGATATTGCAGTATTATCATTCACGAGAAAACGGGATAAAATTCTAAAAGTCATAAGACTTATTTCCTTTAACAAAAAAAAAACGTTCAATACATGAATTGGGACTTACAATGTAACACAAGTTCTGTATAACAATAAGCATATTTGACAAAATACACTGTTTGATAGAAATACAGAGAGACCAACACGCCAAACTTTCGCATTGCATGCATCGATTCATCATTGTGCTACTAAGAATCAGATGAATATAAATGTAAAAACATGTATTGAAAACATACTTTACTTTCATATTCAAGACACTAAATGTGATGATTCAATCAGTGCGACTTGAGATTAAACTGTCGCTCAACAGGCGTACGCTCTTGCAAAGGTGAGTAATGAAAGAAGTCGTGTTGCAAACTATGTTATAAAGACATACCGAACAATTGAAAAGATATTTAAACTTCGAAACTAGTTGCAGATATAGTAAAACTTGTAAACTTGTAAAAATGTTTTCCAACCACTGTTTATGTTTAGCCACGAATCAAATCGTGCATTGTGGTATACATTCTTAGAACTTAAGCTAATGTTTTAACTGTATTGTTAATATATTTGTGTATGCCATGAAAGTCACGTTGGTGTGTACACATAATAACCGCTACAAAAGTCTTGGTGGTTAAAAATGGCAATACAATTACCAGCTTATTAATATCTGATATTATCACCATAATATTTGTGTATCTAAAGGGACAAATCACTGTTCTATTTTACACGTAATTGCAATTGGACATCGTTTTGATTTATTTGATTTGGAACTTATGTTTTATAGACCGGTGTGTGCACAATTCTTATCATCTCTACGGAACGAATATAAATGCAAAGTAGACATAACGACCAAAGGACTGTGCATTGAATGCCCAATCAGTTCTTCGAAAATTGATGGACGATGGACAATCAACACGAAGGAACTCGACATTGTACTTGAGTATATTACCTCGTATTTCAACAGTCAACTGGCACATCGCACCATTGAATGTCGTCCACAACTTTGGCAGGAGATGAAATCATTTTTCATACGTAGGTTGTTTATATTTGATTGGTGGTTAAATCAACTGAATCATTATTATCAATGTAAAGTTTGTCTCGGAATGTTGACAGAGCAAACGGTTAGTTAACTCGCCTTTTCCATTTCCTTCCGAGTGTGAAGGCTAATCCAATGTTTTACAAAATGCTTAAGAAAACTTCATTTCAGCATCAACAGAAGCGTACGATAATTTAAAAAACACTTCACGAGGATAAATTATGTCATTCTTTTCTGGGTATTCTGTTGTTTCTGGGTCGTTGAGGTTATCGTTGGGCATATTCGTCACCCTGTAGAATATCGCAAAAAAATCATTAAAGCTCTGTGTTGTTTTTAATGTGAACTAAAAGTAAGGAAAATCGTACATTTGTATTGGTCGAATCTCGCATAGACCGGTTTGTTCTGATTGGCCGAGTTTTGAGGTTCATGTTGTATCAAGCAAACAAAAGGAAATGAGTCTCGTCACTATGTCACTTACCGGCCAGTTTGTCTTTGCTTTAAACTGCGTATATATCGTTACGTTGATCCAAGAAACGATATGCAAAATAAATAACAAGAATCTCAACAAGAATGTGTTGACATATCATTTTTACAACACAACGCGATATGCAGTCAGCCATAAATATAAATGGACATTTGAATGCATCTGAATGATTGAGACAAAATTGCACCAGCAGATAAAATAACTCAGTGCAGTACATTTGGAATTTTGTGTATATGAATTCATTATTTGTGTGTGCGTTATTTTTGTTATTCTTTAATTGTTTACCAAACGAAAGAGAATATACTTATATGCGTTTAAAAAATAATAATATCAAAATCATTTAAAATAATTTAAATGATAAGGAAGAGTTAGGTTTTATTTTTATGTTTGTATCTAAAGCGATTGTTGATTGAAATCAGGAAATCGAAATATTTAAATAATATATTATAATTCGATAACCCTTCAATTTTTATATAAAATAATTTAGGTAAGTAAAAAGTTTTTTTTTTCACAATGAACATTGGCATCATAATCATTAAATGTATTAACTTGTTTTAACAAAGAAGAATCGATACACTGGTGCAGTTTACCGCTTGAACAAAAAGCAAATGTATTAGAGTGTCAAACGTTCCTAAACGCAAGCGCGTCAAATTTTACAATGCTAAAAACGTTATATCGTGGGTTAAAGGGATACGTATTCCTAATTACTGAACAACATGTATTGTAGATTTTCGTAACTTGAATACCAGGACTTGATTTAATTCCATGCCTAGACATTATAGCTAATACTTATGTTTATATAAGTTTACCCTGTTTATAATGTCAATGTTAACTGTATTTATCGCTGACAAAGTGATAAATATTGTACAATGTATACATATTATGCTAATGCTTTTTGCAATCTATTGTAAATTGTGTCTGTTTATTTGTTCAGCTTTTCATGTGTTTGGAGAAAAATAAAGTTATATAGCTTTTACTTAAGACATATGTTTGACAAGGAAGTATTTGACCATCTTGAAGTTTAAAAAAATTACTGTTGTACAAACGTGCATTCCAAGTATGTAATCAATTACGACTGAATCTAATTGTCTTAAAGTTAACTCAATTTCTTATTATAATAATGGTCTTTAATTCGATATTTAAATTTAGTGTTCAGCTTTAAATTATTGTATACATTTAGTAAATACATTACCGTTGTTTCACGGCGTTACATAATTTATGCAATATACGTGTTAGTTGTCGTTATATAGAGTTCGAAACGGAAGACACTATTGTTGTTGATTTGAATGATTCTACACTGCGGATTGAGATAGACTGCTTGCGTGACACGGGCACGACAATAATGGATGATATTTTCAATTACGTACGTGGTGTTGAGCGGCGTAATATACCTTTAAGCTACAGTCCCTCAGGTGAGCGTTGACGGATTATCAGTATCTTTCCTTCAAAGCTGGCATGCTAGATTGCTTTGACATTGTTTAAGGGCGATCATTTCCTAAAAATAAATAGCAAAAATCATTCGTGATAAATTAAAAAAAGAACATTTTACTGCTGTATGGATAGCGAAATTTAACATTTATAATTATGTTTAGTGAGATTGTAGGTTTCAAATAAATATCAGTGTACATACACGGTCCGTGATTTACTACACCTAAATTGTTTGAGCATCGTGCTGTATGTTTACTTTAAATAACGCGGCATACTTTAAAAAGTGTACAATGATTTGTTAAAAATGTATCATCAGATAACACATTTCGGTATGGTTGAATTAATTAAACACATTTTCATAATAAATGTTGTGAAAGATTTATTGTTAAAAACGTAAAGTTAACATTCAAAATCGGCTTCAGTAACTTGTTTAAATTGATGTATATATTGAAACAAACATACAGTTATAAAACAGTGACACCTATTTGTTATGAGTTCACACCACATGATCCCGGTTAAGATTTGCTCGACCTTTTCTAAATAAAGCTCGTTAAATACCACTTAACTATGTTCTAGGTGATTTGCCTCTTTTACACATATAGGTATATATAATTTGCTTTGATGTTTATCAAACCGGATTAAAGATAATCTGCTGTTTACATATGAGACGCGCTCTGAGAAAAGGGGGTTTAATGCATGTGCGTAAAGTGTCGTCCCAGATAAGCCTGTGCATTCAGCACCGGCCAATCACGGACGACACATTCCGCGTTTATAACATTTTTTCGTTCAAAGAAAGTATCTTCTTTACGAAAATACAGTTTAGGCGGAAAGTGTCGTCCCTGATTAGCTTGTGCAGACTACATGATTGGGCCATACAACTCATGAAAATTCGGCTGTGACTGATGTTCGGGCATGACTCTTTTCGAAAATATCGACATACTTTCTTATTGAGGTCACTAATTTGTTTTCGGAATTATCCATCTTTCGTCACACTGCAATTTCGTCACACTTATAGATAGGGTTGTGTGTTTTTACATTGGTAATATAAAGCAGGCACTGTTTAGGTGAACTATTTTTCGTGTTAAGATGTGGATTTGAGGCTGTAAAATATGCAAGTCTTCTTATGTGCTAAATATTTCCAACTGTTAATCTTATTTAACAGATGAGGCTTATTTACCAAGTAATTCTTCAGAATAAGACCTGAACAGGTTAATGGCAAAGTTTTCTGCATACCTTGGGGTAGATTAGTTAAATGGTCCTTATGTTAGTAAAATCTGGCAATACGGCGGTAAGAAATGCAAGTCAAGCTCAAGATATTTTAAACGAACATTAAGCAAACATCGTGCGTTGTAAACTTCACAATGCACTGAACTCGGCACATGCAATTTGCACGAGAATCAAATACGAAAAGGTCGCAAATTCGTTTGTTCCGCGAATGACTTTTAAGAGCCTGTTCGGCAAAGTTTTGATTTTCAACAAAACTTCAAGAAAAACTCTGGCCTTGTTTTACCAAAGATGGTGTCATTACACAAGAATTATTCCCAGTTTTACCGCTAAAGTGTGTAAAAATCTACAAATCCGCACAAACCTTAACATCTCATTAAGTCCAAAATGGTGGTGTTTTTTCATGCAATATTGTATGCAAAATTAATAAACAAGAAACAACTGTTAAATGATGAGTACACACAAGTTTTGTAAAATATGCGCAAGAAAATGAGAACTTGAACATATTGTAAAAGTCAACAGCATGCAGCTCAAACACATCATTATCATATGATCCGCAAACGTTGAATGTATTAACCGGAAACGCATTAGTTTTCATAGAATCAGGGCTAAGAAGGTTTAAATTAAAATTAGATTCTACCTTCACATACATTATTTTAATTTGTATACATGCGCATTTTTATCATTTTATCATTTAAAAATAGGTGATGATGACATTCTGCCAGGGCAATCTCTAAGAAAGGTAGCGCAAATCGACGCGATGGTAAATCTCGTTGATCTATCTAGTTCTGATCCTGTATTTCAACGAATTGAACAACGCTTCAGAACTGAGGTATACAACAATTTTGTTTTGCTGTCAATTATTTTATGTAATCTTTATATAGCAAACAACATGTCAACTTCAAATGATCCTTTCACATAAAGAATGAGTTATTACGGGTCCCAACAAATTAGTAGTTGATATATCTACTATATGCCCGCTTGTTACACGTTTTCACCGTCTTTTGTGCGTAGTGCTCGATATAGGAATACTTTTTACCTCATATGCTATTTACGGATTGGTACGCTGATGCTAATACGTTAAAAAACGAATGTCCACTCACGTTAAATGACTTAACTATGACTATTATGTAGCTGTCTAATGCGTTTTAGAATTACCAAACCGAGAAATTAAACAAGGTTTTGTTATAAAAAGACGGCTCATGATAAACAGCGGGTGTGTTTCACGTATGTATGTGTTAAAAGTCATGAAGCATTCATTTTTCTTTTTAAGATGCAATCATCTGAATATGTGTGCATGAAAAAGGAAGTAAAATTAGTGAAATGCAAACCTGGCTTCAATGACATCGGCCTCGATTATATTCGTAACGCCAAACTTAAGAAGGTAAGACGTACATATATTCAACACATGTCCATGTACCGTGTTAGTGTTTGTGTGTCGTATGAATAGATATCGTCGAGGGAAATTTAAATGAATAAATATCGTACAAAAAAAAACAAATAAAACGATTTTGTATCTTGTTAAATCTATGTTACCAGACCACATCTAGTGTTGAAATTTTGGCTATTGTTATAAGGAACACTGATTTTTTTAGAGTTAACTTTATTTTACGAAAATTTTACATAATATTGATTTTGAGTATTAATGGGGCTTTAATAGTACACGCAACATCCATATTAATCATTTTGATGTTATATTCGTGTAGCATATTTTAAGCATCATAACCAAAACACACCTGTTAATTTAACAAATAAAATATATAATTATTTAAAACACTCGAAACTGATAAAAAAATGAACGATTTGATAACTATAAGGAGTGTATCAAAAATGAATTCATTTATTTGAAAAGCCGTAGACATAGACAATTATTACGAAGTTTCAAGCTTAGAAAAATATACAAAAGCGCATTCTCATCTCCGATTTCTCATTTAAATATACAAATAAATGCAAATAAGTGCCACACGAAGTGATTATATTTTAGAAATGATGTTATTGTAGTATTGACCGATCAGTGGATATAAAGTAACTTGTGATTGCTTTAGCATGTGCAAAACTTTAACATCCACAGATTCAAAGAATCGAAAATCCAGAGCTACATGCTAGGTATGAGGCAATGAAAGAAAAGTTGAAAAGGAATAGCCAACATCGACCGTCTAATATTCCGCTCGAGCAAGCCTTATGGCACGGAACGAATAATAACGCCAAGGATGGCATCATTCGTCATGGATTCAAAACAAGTTTTGCTGGCAAAAACGGTGATGCGTTTTTAAGATATATTGTACATATATTATATTTAAGATATAGTAAATGTATCATAAAAGGCATTAGTAGTGTTGTTGTATAAGTGTTTGAACGAATAATTAAAATGAAGTTCGCAATCCGTATTTCAAAATATAGCGTTTAAAGTTTTTTTAATAAAATTATATGTGTATAATGTAACAACTTTACTTTACTAAATGGCAAATTATATAATGTGTTTGCAATTAAAATGTTTACCCGAAATTGTGCTTATACATTTACAATGCTCACTATTAGGGCAGATTTTCAGGAGGTTTAATTGTGAGGCTATTTCAAACGGTTAAACTGATAATATTATTTTTGAACTCAAATGTTTTCTTTCAATTTCCCGTCGCTTTAAATGTTTCATTTAAGTGATGTTTAGTGTTCATTTAACCAGGTGGAATACCCTGGTTCGGCAAAGGAATTTACTTTGCTCGAGATGTCTCATATTCAGCCCAGACATGGCTGTCAGGCGCCGATCGTTATGGCAGAGAAGGCTACATCTTCTTGGTGAACGTATTAACTGGTAAGGATTTCTCTCTGAAAGGCAAGACGTTAATGACCGTGTGTAACGATTCGATAATAGTGAAATATTACTAAATCAATTGTATTTGCCTTTCTACCTTACCATACACAATAAGTATGCACTATTTGAATAGGCCATCGGTCAATCTATGTGTTCAGCGAAGGTCAAACAAAATACGCATGTTTTGAACTTAAAATCCATGCACTTATTAACAATTAATTGATTGTGTCCATCGTTCAACTTTAATAAGCATTTACATGACCGTTTTCTTAAG
Organism: Dreissena rostriformis; assembly: GCA_007657795.1. Taxonomy (NCBI): domain Eukaryota; kingdom Metazoa; phylum Mollusca; class Bivalvia; order Myida; family Dreissenidae; genus Dreissena; species Dreissena rostriformis. Next base: position 27,194 of record VMBQ01007508.1, on the reverse strand, counting down.
TGTGTCGAAATAATGGAAACTTGTTTTTTTTTATTTGCGCCCCTACATTCAAAGTCAAACTATGATTTGTTACCTGTTTGATTGTCTTTGCACAATCTTTACAAACGGAGAGTTAAAAGCCGCTGATTTAAACCCTTAAATAATAGTGTCAATATACAATATTTAATGAAATGCTTAAGACTACTTTTGTATTATGCAGCAATCGAAACGTTATATTATTATATTATATAACATTATATTATATAAAAGTTTTAATAGGTTTTATTACAGATTACATTAGGTTTTAAGCCCATGAGTACATATACAGATAATGTTTACCGGTACCTCCTAATTTTAGTTAGGTATATATTAGGCATATTGTAGAGTCTTATTCAAATAAACTTGAATGTTCATAGAATGTATATACATATAACTATTATTGGTATGACTAAAAATAGACAGTAATATATGGAGAGAAACTATTGATAATATAATCCAATTTTCAATTTAGCTGCTATAAAATTAAATGTTTGCAAGATTTGTAATGGTTTCGGCGTTGTTAGTTTGTAAGAGTTCGATAAATGGTATCATATGTGTCTGATTCCAATTATATCTATGTATATATTGTTTTATCTTAGATTATTAAATATTATATATACTTTGTGCTTGCCTTCTCACTTATTGCCTTTTCAATATTTCCTTAGTTAAATCTATAGATTTGGCATTGGGTAACTTTCTACCATCTTTCTACAGGACATTGAATGTATCTTGTTTTCCGTGTCTTAGGTATATTATACAATACAAGTGTCAACCACACTATTTCTATTGGTATTTACCAGTGTATACGTCCATTGACTATCTATAACGCTTAACAAATGTAATAAATAATCGGCTAAGGTTTTTTATATTTGACGTCGGGTTTACGAAGGTTTCTTCTTTAGAATCTTGTCAACCATTTGTTTACTTACACACATTTAACTTGAATTTAATCTTATACGGCGTTTGCATTTCTTTTATTGGCATGCAAACGAAATTTCAACTAATGCAAAGTATCCTACTTTTGTTCGTTTGTTACCGAATTCGACATTTCTAAATTTCGTGTATTGTAACAAGAAACTGTTCATTTCGAAACATTTTTTTCAATAAATTTATGGTTTACAGGTCAGTACTGTCAAGGCAAAAGGGACATGCAGAAACCCCCACCAATTGATATCAAGTATCCATCTCGTCTATACGACAGCGTTGTGGATGATGTGGAGAACCCTATGGAGTTTTGCATCTTTGATGACAACCAGGCGTACCCCGATTATTTACTGACTTTTACATTTGATACATTGGGTATCAATTCTGGGTGTCACGTGATGTAAGTGAGATCGGTCGCAGATTTTGGGCGGGATACAAAATTACAAGTTTATCCAAAGTAGCCGTGTTTTAAAAAAAAATGTGATTGGAATATAAATGGATAACAAATGAGATTTCTATTGGATTATTATAAATTAAAATGACGAAATCAAAATATAAGAAAATACACGGGAAGCGTGTCAGTAAGTGATCTTTTAAGTAAGGCGAACTCAGTGATGTTTAGTGTAGATAACTTAGAAAACAATGTATTTGTACAGAGTCCTAGTTGTAGTGGAAATCTTAAAAGTGAAACTGGTAGTGAGGGTGATAATTAAATAATGGCAGATATCAGTGATGGATCAACTATTCGTGACGTAATGGTGGTATTGAAGGCCATTAACGGAGACGAGAATGACTGTCACGGAGTCCGTTGAGAAGCGAATGGAGAGTTTTGAGAGGGACATGAAACGGCTGCGGGTGGTGCATAAAAAGAAAGCATACATGTTGAAAGAGCGATTTTTGTTAATGGTAGAGTTGACAATAGCTATAAGCAAACGTTTAATGTTCATAGCGGTAACTCGGTCATTGATTATTTGTTTGCAAACGAATACAGCTGTTCAAGTTTATGGATTTTTAACGTGCATGATTTTAACATATTTACTGATCATCTCTCGTTACATTGGCCCGTAGTATGTAATAACGTTTCGTCTGAGTACCAGTGTTACACCGATTTTAAGTATTTAGGCATAACTTCTAATGTCCGTATTTCATACTATTGTTCAACATATAGATTAATCAAGTTGAACGTAAATTGTGTGCGTGTTGAATAGATTTACTAAAACCATGCGCAGTGTTGCGGACCCTTTATTTTCTAAACAATGTGTTTATAAACGAAACCCTCGTTTCATCCTTAAAACTAAATAAAGAATAGAGAATGGGTTGATAACGAGTGCGATACAGCACGAAATTCGTACTCTATGTATTTTTAACTCGAGTTAAACTGAAATGAAAATTAAACCTTTATGTTCAAGTAAGATATATTATAAGGACTTATTCCGCATATAGAAAGCGTGTTGTTTTGTGAAGTATCGACAAGTGCAGCACAAGATCTATATCGTTTACGGAAGGAAAACATGTTTCATTCAAGTGCTCTATGCTTATATATTTGGTAATGTTTTAGTAAAGGCATATTGAATTTCATTGTATTAAAGTTATATTTTATGTAAACATTATAAAACACTTTATTATTCATATAAACAGAATATTTACTTATGTTAATGAAATTAAATACTAGATTAGTGTATACTACTTGTAACGTTTTTTTATTTGGTAAATTAGAACTCATCTCATTATTTTAAGCGGCTGTTCCGTCGTTGGTGTGATTTTGTTTCAATTGCTCCATGTAACTTAAGTTGGTATGAATTAAGATGGGACATAAATTACTCGCGAAATTGTTAAGAATAATTAGTTGATTGTACTAGTTTCTACATGATAAGTTGCTTTGAAATGCCCATCTGTAAAAAAGCGATTCAACTTCAAACTATTGCCACTGGATGGAATATGTTAAGAATATATTAATGATATTTTCACATTCGTCATATATAGTAACGTCATAACACCTTTGTTCGTTTTCTTGCAATATCCTGGTGACTGCACCCATGTTTTTCTGGTATGAAATTTTGTCAAATGACTATTTGCATACTGGACTAAACAATGTTTTATACCATTTTGTCAAGCTTGCTAGTGGAACGCTCAATATAACTGTCGCATTGGTCGACTTATTAAAAGCGTGCATGCGCGCGCACGTCCAGGCTTGACTGTGTCAGTAGAGCAAAGAGCAAGATCACGCTGAAATGTCTATGTTCAAGGTATGGGCATGTAACAGCAATATATCGTTTTATAAAATAGCAATGCTCATCGTATCAATTGACGGAATAGCGTGCAATAATTGTAACACTCGCTCAACGGTGAATGTCAGATTGAACACTGTGTGCATGTTCCTTATGTAGGAAGTTTATTAAATAATATCAATGTCCAAGTTTGTTGCTAAAATCATTATAATAATACAACGTGTTGAGCATATTTACTACATTCCTCGGTTAAAGCTCACTATCACAGTTGGGTACTAGGTAGATATGTAACATCAAATAAAAAGAGCAGACCGTGTTTTATCACTTTTTGTTTTTATTATGGCTGTATTGGTCAAATTATGCCCAGTGACATTGAGCGGATGCAGCACTGCATTATCTACACATACCAAGTAAACGTAATGCAAATATTTGAAAGCTATTGATTTGTTATTGTTAAAAGTATTTACAAATAAACAAAATTGTATATTGATAAGTTATGAAACATGTGAGCAATATTGAGCCATACTTCACCTCTAGTTTTATGTAGTGTTATTGGATATGTAAATAATATGGTTGAATGACTTTTGTAATAATTTAATGATACTATTCGTTTTATAATTGGTGTGTGTGTTTGTTTGCTCATAATATTTATTTAACATTTAGCATTTAACATTTAGTCAAAGAAACATGTATACATATTGGTATGATTAATTGTGCATAATGTATTACTCAAACTTGACTTCTCGCTGTCTTGAAGATTCGTATTTGTTTTGTTTTTGCCATTTAAATAGATTCTCAATGTTTTAATTCAATTGTCCTAGACCTTTTCATGTATTGATAATTTATTTAACAACTTATGAAATTCAATACTGATCACATGTGCATGCCTTTATTTATGTTACTATGATTTGAACATGTATAGTCATGGACTGTAATGTTGTATACTTTATTTCGAATAAACCTTAACCTGCCTATCTGCTATTCGATATAAATATAATTGTTGTATGTATTGTTTTTAATGCGCGTTTGTGTGACGTTGCGGATGACAGTCATGTTTGCTGGTGTGCTTTGTCATGTTGTAATATTATAGACAGTGTACTTAATACACGGAACAGCAATTCTAACTCAACACTTGCAATTAAGTTGTTATTTTTCTAACAAAAGTCGTTAAGTGAAATTATATACTTGATTAAGCTTTCGTGAAACTAACTCCATCTGCTGAGTTGGGGATCTAATTGAAAAACGGCAAACATCTCTAGCTGTGATAAGAAATAATGTTATTTCTTTTACACAATGAATTTGTGAGTGTCAATTTTTTTAACGGAGCATTCGTTTAGCATATATGTAAATTTTATGAATGCCAAATTGTTATTTATATCGTTATACTTTTCATCGACCTAATTTCTGTAAAAATGTGATCGAGTGTGAATAGCATCTAGATTCTTTTTGGCGATTTATGTTATTGTCGGTTTAGAATTGCTTTTAAGTGTGTATCGTTTTACATTAAGTTAATATTCCTTGATTGTCTTATATAATTATAACTATTTTTATTATTTTTATTTTTAAACATAGGTTTGTCCTTTGGCTTTGTATTTGTCTCTCATGTTAGGTTATAACCCTCAAAAAAGCACTGCGAATGTTTGCTTATGGATACTTTCTATCGATTGCAGTGTTTTAACAGTTATGGCATTCTTGAAGCGAATCGTTAATTTCAATTGAGTTATTATCGTAGAATATTATGCCTTAGATGTACATGTGCCAATGGGTCTAAATAAGATAAGATAATCGTTTATTATAGTGACATGTGTTTACGTACAGGTTATTTACAGACATATATACAGTGCATAAAAGAACACCCGGCCTAATAGGCCAATAAGTCACCTTAACAACAGTGTAAAATATAACGTGATCATTTTTATACAAATGGACAATAAAATATTTGAGCAACATACTGAGTTCAATGAATAAGTTAGCATCTTCTATATAATATATGTATAAGAACATAACAAGAGTTCAATAATAATATGATATGTACAATTTTATCATAAGTAAGAAGGCATATTTCTGAAAAATATGTAATACGTAGTTGATACTTAGAAGTTTATTTACATAATTATATTATTTTAAGGTTTAAACTTACACAACAGCATACAACAGATATTGTTACTTATATAACATAATGCTTCTGATATAAAAAGCATTAACAACAAATTTTGCACACTTTCTAGGATGACATTTAACCAAATCAAGAAGTGTTGTAACAAATAAGTTTAGGTGCATTTGAGGTTGAATACGAAAAACCATAGGCTTATTAATCTGAACGATTTGAATATATATCTTCAACTAAGGATGGCTTTGTCGCTATTGATTTTATTGAAGAACATATTTTTAAACGCAAACGATCTTTTGCTTACACTGTTTATCGAAATGCTTCGCCTTATCCCATAATTACTTAGTAAGAGGTAGATCAGTTGTATTTAACCGTTGGAATAAAGCGTAGTGTATACGATTTAAGCAAAGTTAGTTTATAGGTTATTTTTTATATTATTGATCAACCTATCATTTGCCTCAATAAAAAGACATGCAACTCGTAACAGGAATTCACCTTTTTTTTATTTTTCGGGAGTTTGATCATGCATATCGTTGTAAAAAATCTTCCCACATGCCTAGGTTAATTAATTTGTTATGACCCCGGATCTTTGGTTGTATACTCTGTGAAATTGCATTTTCTTTCGGTTTACAGCTTCCACATTATACACAATATCACTCAGTCATTGATCAAACTGCTGGAAGAAAAATGCAAATGATGATAATCAATTATAACCATTGCACAGAGTGGAAACCCAATGGTCATCCTAACATTTATTAACCTAGGCCGTGTGTATATATCTTTTGCTGATGCATTTATGATTTATATACACATTTTGTTGATGTTTGATTGAATGAAAGAGATAACTATAGTCAGTGTTCAATAAACAGCTTATCAATCCTGTGTCGACTCGCTTGTTACTTATCTTATAAAATATGTATGTCTGTTATAGTTTGTGTTTATATATTCCAACTGAGGAAAACGTTCCTAGCAAACTATAACATAATTGGTTTATATATATTTTCTTCAACACAATTTCTTGAATGTGGAATGTTCGATAAAGAAAACGTAGTATACTCCTGTATATTTAGAAACGGTGTAACACTTTTTAAACAGAGATTCAAAGCAAATAAAATTGTACAAAAGGACACTCTATTAATCAATCAATATTCGCTTGCAAAACGGATAAATAAACATGCATGTAACATTGAACAAAAGCAGGTTAGTCAAATACAGCCAACCTCCGCTAACATGGACATGCAGGGATCTTAATAATAAAAAACAAAATAATAGCAGGATGCTCGGATATTCAAGGTATGGCTGACCACCCCACACGGTCATGGTATTAGCGTCCTGAATATGTTTTATTTAATGACAAATGTTTATTTTAAATTAGAGAAGATAGTGAATATCTCAATGAATTTTTCCAAAATATATAACATTTGATGTGTTGTTCATGACATATTTTGTACACGACAAAGTTTTTTATAATAGTATATGATTAACTCTATCTTAGAGATGAAATCCAGCTGCATCCGCAGGTGATCCGCAGGTGATACTGAGGCCATTAAGTTATGTCGATTACCCATTTCCAAATCAACTAGACACAAATCCATATAAAAAAAGAAACAAACAAAAACTTATTAATGTATCGCAAATGGGTCACTGGCTTATTACGGTTCATGCAATGGTAATACAGTACCAGCACCTCACTCTTAAATAAGTTATATTACATGATACATTTAAGAGTAAATAGAGATAAAACGCATTCAAATGTATCAGTCATAAAAGATACTACTTATTAAATTAAATAGCATTGAATACTCAAGATAAAGATGATACTTCCGAAGAGTATCAGAGCTTAAACTCCAAGTCACACTGGTATTAAATATTTCTTCTCAGTAACCGAAAAGCCCATGATATAATTGTATAAATCTTAACATTTCCGTAGTTGCTACTTCTTATAATGAGAATATTTATTTCCTGAAATACGTACAAGTACGTTTTGAAAACAAGAGAATACTATTCTTATTTCAAAAAAGTGTAGTACTTTGACATTGGTTGCCTACAAATTGATTTATCCAGAATTTCGTATATTTATTAATTCATTATCTATACGTGCGTTGGTAACATCTGTAATTTATATTCAGATTCGTATTGTTTACTTTTAAATCTATCCCCAAGTACAAAATTATACTAGTTTTATCTGCACTATGTAAACCTATACGACATTCGGGCATTACCACATTAAGGCTTATTAACAACACATGCATAATGAACGTGTAGTCGGTTCATTGTTTGCTATATCAACAATATACATTTTTAAACTGCATATACTTGTTGGCGTGATTTATCTTAATTATACAATACTGATGGTTTTGATTGTTTGGAATATTATATCTGCATATGCATCCACGTTATGTAACCGCAGTTTAAAATCTGCATTACTACTTTTTCTTGAGATGCATGGCGATAATCTTGAATTTGGGTTAACTCTTATATTGCAATCCACACCAAATTTAAAGAAAAATACTTCAAGGTAAATAATTAGCTTGAGGTTAGACTAGCCATAAGACCAAACTGAATATTTCATCCGTCAAATGCGCGATAACAAGGTCAATCTGTTCATCCAATACATAAAATGGATTTAAATAAAACTTACCTTACTATAAACATAACGCATCACATTCTCTTAAGCAGAATATACCAGGAACACAGCAATAACATCACAAAACAATATCCTTTATTCATGCGTTTGAAATTCAATTTATCTTACTCAAGAGTAAGCCTGCTTGGGTTATTCTATAATAACACGTTCACATTTTAGTTTCCTACTGGTTTTTATTGAATGTCCCCTGCGTCCGTTGTGCCTGTCTGTCCATCGCCAATATGTCTGGCCGTCGATCCGTCCGAACAGGTGGATACCGCGATTTCTAAAATAAAACTTAAGATGCTAAGATGATAATTGATATTCGTATAAAGGACAATCTGCGGATAACGATCAATCTTTTTTCTTCATCAGAGATGAAATGTAAGGTCACTGTAAATTAAACATATAACACAATTTGTTATTGTTTTAACGCAACAGTTATACATGTTTTATATATTTTCATGAAACTTCGTTAACACATTGTTCTTTAGGTTTTCCATTCATCCATCTATTAATATCCTCCTCTGTGTATCCGTCCGTCGGTCTGTTCGACTAACAATGCTGTACAAAGTAGAATTACCCTTAAAGTAAGAAAAGTGGAATTACCCTTAACAGTACAAAAGTGGAATAGCCCTTAACTGTACAAAAGTGGTATAACCCTTAACAGTACATAAAATATGATCACGGACTTTGGGCATGAATATCAAAGGTGTTGATAGAATTATGAAGCATGACCCTAAACTTCTCCAGTCATGAAATGGCATGTCACTATGCAGAGTTAAAATGTCGCTTTACTGTTACTAAAAAAAAGACAATTACACTATATAATTCAATCACTTGAACGGATCATGCGATATAAGCATGCAGCGTGTTATACAATGTACCAACTTGTGAATGTTTAAAACAACAAATCTTCATACGAACTCTCTATGTTTGTTAGGCAACATCAAATACAGTCACAACTTAGAAAGCGTGCAATGCATTCAATGTTTGTTTCAATACAACATTTGCCGTCTTATTTACATTTGGCGAACCTTAACTTGGACGATCATAATTAAAATGGTATAAAACCATAACAGGGTGGACATTATTTTTAATTACGTCAGTCGAGTTTCAATGGTTTCTGACAATTAGTGCACATATGTCATAATGAAATATATACAAACAAGAGCAACATTTTTGCGATATGTTATCGTGTTCACTTGGTCTGGATAACAACTTAGTTAATACGCTAATGAAACAATTAACGCATTACACGGATAATTTGCCTGCTTATAAATATATACATGTACATCTTCTACTCAAAAATATTGTTCGAAACAGTTATGTTCTAATATGTCTAATATTACACAAGTTCATAAATAAATCTATGACACGTTATACATATAAGAATAATGGAACAAAAGAAACATTACATTCATGTTAATATTAGTCTTTTTTATTTAAGGCACGTGATTTAATTGCCTAAACAATAAACATATACGAAACACAGGAATATGGTTAAGCTGAATCAACGGAAAACTGAGCCATTACCTGTTTGCTCAATGTTAAATACAATGGCTAATATGTACACTATTTGTTTATACTAAATACCATTTCTGTTAAACTATGCAAAATGTTCCAGTCAACTATATTATTCGTATATAACTCGGGCAAATAACATCGATAAACTTCATAAAGGTGTGATCCTTCATACGTGTGTGTGCTCTTTCAGAGGAGTTTGAGTGTCGTGCGATTACATCGAGTCAATCAATCGAGTTGCATCAAATCGTACTGTTGTTAAGATATGAAACATGGAATAAGAGGTCACGTTCAAATAGTCTTCCTAAAAATACAAGTATCAGTCTTTCTGGGTCCAATTGACATTTCTCTCTGTAAAACAAAGTTTAGCAAATTAATTGTATTAAGTTATAGTTTTCCAACAGATCCTTGAGAATAAATCATGCATTGATCATTTTAGGTGGATTACAATGACTGCGGTGGTAAATTTAGACGAGCAAACAGCAATAGTTCATGTACATGTCATCCCTATCGTTTTATGAATAAAGGCAACAATTTGATCGGCTGCATACTGGAGATGATTTAAATTGAATACTTGCATTATCTTTCAAACCAAATTTAATTGATTTTAATTGAGTCTGACATCCAGCGTGATCGAATGATCACATATTGATAGTTTTCGATTTGCATTGTACTCGTTCATAAAAGTCAGCGTCGGGATAATGTGTCTGAACATTATATATCGGGTAAATGTTTCACAGGTACACTTGGTTCATTAAAATAATTATATTCTTGTCCGAACGCCTGTAACACACTCGCCAAGCACATAAGCATGAGTGAACGCGTATCTTGGTTCGATCACTTTGTGAGTGGTGAAAACTTACAAATACATCTTGTTTGGCGGTAATGACCCATGCTGATGGTCATGCTGTTGACTTTTAGGGTATGATCATAACAGCGTATACTGTTTGTTATACGATAATATTTACAAATAGTACAGGTCATATCCTATCACAATCCACCTAGTCCAATATATTTGAAATGCGATTATGTTGACGCAGGATTCACTTATCAGCGTTAGTGAAAGGTCGTCCGAGTGATAAGCACTGTCCGACTGTGGTAAGCCACTTTCCTACCTATTTGTCTGATTAGATTTATTTCCAGAATTTTATTCATCACTAAAATAAAAACAAACTTCCATTTAAATATAAGTACAATGAAAACTCCAGAAAAACACACTTGCTAAAAAACATTTCGTTTCTGAATTTAGGGCTAGTCATACAATTATATTTTTAAAGTTCATTTTAATCTTACACATCATTGTGTTATTTGAAGTTCAAATGTAATTCGACTTAAATCAGAACAACGTACTTTACAATCATTATCAAAAGGGCAAGTTTTGTTACTTGTGCCTAATGTTTTTGTTATTTCTCTTTTTTATTTGATGTTTCGTGAGGATATATTGAAAATTATTGGTGAAATCATTCTTACTAATGTTTTGAGTAGCATATACATAGACTTCTCTTATTTTAATTGTTATTTGATTTGGTCATTCAAATGTTAAGACCACAGTGATGTATTGTTAACATTCAACATATGAAATCATCAAACAGAAAAAAGTTAAACAACATTAATTTTTATTAGTAACCATACTGCAGAGAATTGCTATCCATTGGAAACATAACTTTTACATTTTATTATTTAGTAAATTCCTTGCTACCTTTACTCGCACGCCTTTGGGTCTTCCTCAGTCATATTAAATAAATGTAATGAAGATACATGTTAAACCCACAAGACATTATGGAGGTCGCAAGTTTGATCCAGTGTTGGTAACGTTTGTGGTAGCTCACGCATACGACATCATCCTTTGTTGCTATCAGAAACAAGACTAAAACATATCTTATATATTCGGCTTTTAAAATCATCGATCTTGCTAAAAGATTTTAAAAACCTTACACATAACAAACATGCAAAGTGTAGTCTTGATGTGAATGTTGTCCTTGGTTAAAAATAGACACAGAACATAAGCTAAAACGGAGAAAGTGGGATTTTAAAATAAACTGTTATAATGTACTTTGTCTTCACCCAATTAATCTTTGTTCAAACATGTCGATAACAAGATGAGCATGGTATAAATGACTTAATTACACACTGATCTGTGTATTAATCTTCGTCGAACAAATGAAAAGAAAAGAAAAAGAGCTTGGCATTTTTTAGAAAACAAATACAGTTCTTAAGGTTGCAATGTTGATGGAAATAACATAACAACATCAGTGTTATATTTAACTCAAAAGTTTTAACAAAACTGGTAGGCTGTACCAGAGGGGTAATCACGAGATAGTCAAGATGGCGACGTCCATGCCGAGACATGTATTTTTCGCCGTTTTATACATTACATTACTTTTGTTTAATTTATAAATGCCGCTCACCCGAATATTTATACGAAATAAACCCTTACCTTTCTTGCAGATATGGAACGTGAGCGGCATTTTAATGAAGTAATAAAAGGAATATTCAAAGAGCATAAAACGACGAAAAATACTTGTCTCGGCATGGACGTCGCCATCTTGACTGTCACGGCTTTACCCCCTCTGTGAACATACGTAAGATTAAAACGAGCGTTCAGCAATCGACTCGATGGGTATCGTAAGTCTCGTAAGCTGCTCGCGATCGAGGATTAAGTCCTTGTTTGAATTGCATTTTGTCTAGAGACTTTGTTTCATTTTACAGACAGTGTACATTTTTATGTATGATTCAATGACGTTACGTGTTATATACTAATGCAAATCAATTTTAATTTAACATAGGATCAAATTTAAAGTGTTGTAAACGATGCTGGTTGTATGTTATTTCTTGAAATGTATTTCCTGTATGTATTTTAGGCATTTTAACAGGAACCTACACAATGATTGTACCGTTGCTCGTTATAAACGCTGTATGACTTACTTAGTATCACCTAATGATTACTCGTTAAAAACTTACTGTTTTTAATGAATCTATAATTCGTTCATTTATATTCAAATTCAGTTATTTGTATATAGGGAACGCAAAATTGACACAATGCCAATCTTCGAATTTCATATTGGTAGTACTGATTTAGTTTATTCGGAGCATTAACTATTTTATTATTTATTAAAGCAATAACATTAACACGATTATCCTAAATCTTTCAACCCTCTTTCATGTTCAAACATCGTGCTTAGTTTTCAAGTTTTATTAAATTTTTATTTATCAACATGCGGTGTAATAATTTATATTAGGACACGTTCAAAGTGAACAGATTATTGCTTATTGTTTGGTAAGAATGCTAATATATCTCCTATATTGATAAAAGCAATTAAACTGTGATTCACAGCTTTATAGAATTTAAAACGATTATAGGTATCAGATTGTTCGAAATATTTGTACATTTAAACAACGATTTGACTGATACCCTCACCCTTCAGGGTTCTCTCTCGGTTTTACATTGATCGTATAAAAGTGAACACTTGACGATTTTCCCTAACGTAAACCCCTTCGAGCATTTAGTCACAAAGAGCACGAGAAATGGCTGACCATATATGTGTCCTGGTTGTTACAACGCTTATTCTGGTAGTACTAAGACAAAGTTATCAATAGTAGTTTAATATACATCAAGGAATACACAATAATGTCTTTTTATAATAAGGTTTATGTTGAGCTAGCTATATTAAAAGCATGTAACGAATTGTTTCTAACGCGCATGCTATTCCTGTTTCAGTGTGCATGTGCAAGTGTGGGTAATCAATGTGACGACAAACATTGCATGAAGAAGGGATTATGCGACGAAGCTTTAGGACAATGTTTTTGCAGACAGGTATGAAGAATGAATCAATGCGTTGAACATGTATTATTGTACATCAAACTTAAAAATAAATAATAATAGTTTATTTAACAGCGATGTATATAGAAGTGATTTATTTGCAGAACTACACATATGACATATCACATGTCACGAGCGGATAGGCAACACCGATGTGAGAACGCCAGTTGTGTAAGGGTACAAATATATCACAGCATTTTACAGAGCGCCGTTTACACGATTATTATATACCTAGTATGCTCTTTAAGTTAGTTGCATGTTGCGCGTTAAATTGACATTGCAACTTCGCGAAAGAGCGCGATTGCTTAAGTCATTTTATTCCTAGCGTCTAGAAAAAAGGCCTGGCAAACAGCGTAGACCCAGATGAGACGCCGCACGATGCGGCGTCTTATCTGGTTCTGCGCTGTTTGCTTAAAAGAATTTCTATAAGAAATACTTTAAATATAGAAATAAATATACTAGACATCCCTACTTTTGGAAATAAACTGATCCAATTTCGAAACATGGGAGAGTCCACTAGGCATAAATGGGTTAAAGTCATTTTATGACGATGTGAGATGTTCATTATAAACATCGTTTTACTCTAGAAATAAACCGTCCTCAATCATTAAGAAAATTATTTAAGTTCGTTTTAATTATTTAACCGCTTTTTGGTGTATCTACAATCTTTCTTTAGCATGATGTAGATTATATCTGTTTTTCATGACTGATATTACTGGAGTAGATTCTGTAATCTTCGGTAAAAATAGGACTGTCCAATTGGAAGAAACGGTAGAGTATTGGACTGTCACGGGGTTCGAACGACGACAGCTGATTGGCTGACATAAATAGGAATATAATAACAACTGTTTTATAGCAAACGTGCTGAAATATGGATTTTTATTAGAAGATTAATAGAAAAATGTAGGAGAAAAAATATGAGGAATGATAACCTTGAAACTTGAAACTTGAAACTTGCTAATTTGATGAAACGCCTATTTATATAATTATATTCAATGGCGTTGTACAAAACATATAAATATACATACAATTTATAAAAAAAATAAGAGTGATTGATACTTTTATGCAGCATTAATTAAAGGATTAATAATCTAAAAATGTGTGATATAAATAAAAATAAAAATGCTGTAAGAAACTTAAGCAATTAAACAATACATGCTACGATATTAAAACACATGAAAAATAAAATATTATGTTATTAATTGATATAACTAGGGTTGAGCCAATAATTATAATGATATTATTAGCAAAGTTTTGGCAACATTAAGACACTTTTTTCCTAAACTGAAAGGATACGTGAAAGGATATTTCTGCACTCTGGCTGTCGGATCCCACAGCTACCGGTCACCCGTCACCCTTACGGACACTTCTTTTGGGTTTTAACCTTATTTGAATAACCCTATTTGCAACATGTTAAGTATCCTCATTGTAAAAACAATTACTTCTGGAATATAACAATCATGTATGCAGCATACATTTTATATTAAAATATAATGTTTGTGTAACTAGAAGTAGGAATACCACATAATAATACATAGACTTCCATTTAAATCGCAAATACAACGGCAATAAACCAATACATAGCAGGTTTGTGTATCAACTGTAGATAACCAACACCAAAGTTTTCTCAATATTATAAGTATCAATCAGTTTTGTTCAGCAGAAATTTATCAAGATGCAAACACAATAATTACTGATTGAAAAACGAATAATGAAATAAACACAAACGTTCAAATTAGTTTGTATCAAGGAACTTTTTCGAAAACTTACTTTGCAAGGCTTGTTAAGTGTTTGTTATAAAAGTATTTAAGCACTACACATATACAATTTAAGTATACACGTATTGTATATCGGTTTAAATGTTCCAGCATGATCAATTGATGCATATATATATAAGCCACTTTTTTTTTAAATTATATTACCAAATATTAATTTCAAGTCTATTACAAACTTAATATGGTGTATACCATACACATCGAATATATTATATGTACGTTTCCTGTACCGACAATGTTGGAATAAAAGATGTCAATAAGAAGCTTATGTTTGTAGCCTAGCGTCAACATGCCTTTGAACCTACAATGTTTAGTTGAATTTCTTGATTATCGTTTGAAGACTGATTTATTTAAGTTCAACATTCGAAGTGAGGACAATTCATAGAGGTCTTAGTTACTGATCGTTGTAATTTGTGTAGCATTTATATACACATAAAAATCTCACATATATATATATATATTCTGTAATGCGATGTTGTCCATTATACTTTATTATGCACTGATAAATGTGAATAATATGTCAATTAAAAATGTGAAGGTTACGGGCAATACAATAATTAAGTTTATTTGTACCACAGGGTTACGTTGGTCAACGTTTTGATGTCACTGGAGAATGCGTAGATAATGACGAATGCGCAGCCCATCACAATGATCCGTGTGGACACAGGGGTCTGTGTATCAATACCATAGGAAATTATACGTAAGATATCAATACTTAACGCGTAGAGATGCTTAAGAATGTTGCTTTGAGAAACGTTAGCTCTCATACGTGTAACCTTACTGCCAGCGTAAAACAACACTTGCATGCAGTCATGTCTTCAACGAAAATAAGTTGTGTATTGCCCACGCACAAGACGTAACTTTGGCAATATGGCGAAATCAACGTCAAATACCTTAAAAATATGAAACGAATTTCAGAAATTGATAGGAATTTGAAACAAAATAGTTGTTGACAATTATAGAAAAAAGTTGAATAAACAGTGGCGTAAGTTTGAAGAAAAATGTTCTTCGTTAAATAAGCTGAAATCTGTATGACTGTTGAATAATTTGTGCTAATTTTGGACAATAATAACATGTATTATTGATTACTAAAGATAAGTTTTAAAACTTATCATCGTTATCATTCAGAAATCATAAACATTTTGTACAACGGGATTTTGTAAAATAAAGAAATTATTCACTATTTCTTACAGATGCAATTGCCTACAAGGCTGGTCGAATGATTCCCATTGTTCAACGAAAATATCCGATCCTGCTTTTTGCATTCCTGGGTACACGGGGTATAGGTGTAGCCATGCAACTTGTTGTCAACATGGGTACGCCAAGCCAAGAGGCCCGAGTGATTTCGAGTAAAATGTTTGATAAATGCATTCTATTTCTGAATACTGTGTTGCTTATGCCATGAAAAGTCTTCATTGGCATTGTAATTAAAAGGTCGGCTATTTAAATAATGATGTACTATTTAATAAAATCATTGTGCGTTTCTCAAGGTTAGTTTAATGTTAAAACAAATACACATTTCTTTCGTCGTTAATAACAACTAATATATAATGTGTACGAACAAACATGATGTTTAGTAAATTTACACGAACTATAGTAATATAAATAACATTACGTAAGGCGCACAGTCACAAATAATACGTTAGATCAAGTAAGCTCAGTTATTGAGGCGGCGTTATATATCTGGATAAAAATCTTACATTTTCGATTCAGGTGCATCTGTGAGGCTGGATGGACCAACATCAATTCTTCACGCAAAAGCTCACGTGATAAAGATATTGACGAGTGTCAAGACCCATATGTGTGTAACCAACGTAGCACGTGCATCAATTTCCCAGGTACAATAAATACATCATACGCTTTCACCTTATAAAAAAAACTCTTAACAGTACTGCCGTAACTTTGCAACACATTTAACTGATTCTTTATTATCACCATGGTCTTTGAAGTAGAAGTTTGTAACCAACAAATAACGTGCACCAATATTCCAGGCGAACTAAATACCTTATTAGCCTTTAAGTGTTCAAAGGCTACTATCGCCTTGGTCTTTGACGCGTAGTTGTTTGTAACCGACAAAGCACACGTGCCATTATACCGTTATTTACTCAACCAATCCTCTAAATACTGTGCGTATAGTTTCCACACATATAAATTAACTTGATTGGCTATTATCATAAGCAGGTTATTTTACGCCGCATTTAAGTTACTACATTTATATTGGTTTTACTCGTGTACGTGTATCATTTGTTCGTTACTAATTGCTCCGTAACTACGCTTAAATATGTTAAACATACAAGTATGGAAACTTATTTAACAGACCTGTCAGGTTCCTAAATATTTCTGTATCAAAAAGACGGTTTGAGAGGTTTTCCCTTTAAAAACAACCCACACATTATTAAACTATAATTTGCTAAGAGGGATGAATTGATTCGGACACCTTCTCTTACTAGGAATGAACATGTTTGTTTCGAAGGTTTGTACAGATGCGAGTGTCGTATTCCCTGGTCAGGAGAAGATTGTTCTATATACAACTGTTCAACTGGCGTATGCAACAATGGTGGAAATTGCAGCAATGACAAGTGTACATGTTTATCTAATTGGGCCGGAGCAGATTGTTCTATATACAAGTTTAAGACGAGCTTATGCAGAATTTGTGGATGTTGCGGCAATGACAAGTGTACACGTTTATCTAATTGGACCGGAGAAGATTGTTCTATATTCAACTTTAACACGAGCTTATGCAGCAATTGCGGATGTTGCGACATTGACAAGTCTACATGTTTATCTAATTGGACAGGAGGAGATTGTTATATATACAACTTAACCACTGGCTTATGCCGAAATATTGAAACATTGATGTATGACAAGCGTACATGTTTATCTAATTCAACTTTGGAAGATTGTTTTAACTACAATTGTTCAACAAGCGTATGTACGAATAGTGGAATTTGCAACAATGACAATTTTACATGTTTATCCGATTGGACTGGCCAAGACTGTTCTATATATAACTGTACCACAGCTTTATGCAAACATGGAGGATCATGCATCAATGACGAGTGTTCATCTAATTGGACCGGAGCAGATAGTTGTATGAACAACTACTCCATTTGCTTTTGCAGGAATTGTGGAACTTGCAACAACGACATCTGCACATGTTTATCGATATTGACTAGGAAATATTGCGCTTTAGAAATCTGGAGCACGGGAGAATGTGTCAATTCTGGAAAAGGTAAACACCCAGCTTAGAATTAGTGTGTACCTGTGACAATGACACATTTAATTGTGTAAAATAGAATTAAATATGAGTATAATTGATATATGTTTGTCAGTTTTAAGTGAACATATGTATGCAAGAGGCTTATAACTTCGATTTTACAGATAATGGTGATACAAGGAGCTATGTGCTGCGCTTCACATTACTAGGACTCGCCATCTTATTTATTCTGCTAATTGGTCTCTTGACGTTTTGCATACACAGGTAAAAGAAGTGTGAAACGTTATTAAAGATAATTTACGTTAACGAATACACAAATGCGCGAGTTCCTCAATTTAAAAACATATTAACCATATATGAAGGCAATAGGCTTCGTCTTTATTAAGTCACGATACCATAATAACCTTTTCATTTGTACTGCAGGAAAAAAGTGGTTACCTCAATTAAAAATATTAATTGCCATGTATGTATTGTTCTTTAACCCATTTATGCCTAGCGTCTAGAAAAAAAGGCCTTGGTAAACAGCGTAGACCCAGATGAGACGCCGCATGATGCGGCGCCTCTTCAGGGTCTGCGCTGTTTGCTTTAAGGAATTACTGTAAGAAATATTGTAAATATAGAAATAAATATACTAGACATCCCTAATTTTGGAAATAAATTGATCCAATTTAGAAGGATGGGAGAGTCCACAAGGCATACATGGGTTAACAGTAAGATGACATTTCAGATCCCGTTCCCGTTTGAGACAGATCAACGATAAAACAAGAACGCATCCAACTAAAGCTTATAATGCATACCATACCCACCGTAACGGTTCAACTAGGGTAACTCAAGTTACGCCGTTTGTTTTAAACAATTACAGCCTAGAGTCTGTATGATAATTAGTCAATGTTTAAATTGAAGCTAAGCATCGCCTTCACTTATATATTACTGTAGAAGGGACAATGCTTTGAATAAATCACATTTGTGAATATGTGTCGTTTAAGAATCAGTCCATCACAACTAATTAAATGAAATTCAAATGACATAAGTTGTAATGGAAATCAATTGTGTTCATACACGGTTGACATGTATTGTGCTTTTAAGAAATTCATTTAATTATATGCATGGCCATAAGCGCGAAGTTGGAATGGATTTCGTATTTGGTACGCTTTGTAAACAGTTTGTTTGTGCTCAAATCACTATATAAGCTCCATAAGCAATTGCGTTTACAGCAACCTATATATATACAGGGATCATATATTTCCGCAACATCAATCGGTCTGGATATAAATGGGGAAAAAGTATCCGAAAATTTATGTCCGAAATTCTGACAAATTACGTTAAAATATATACCATTGATTTTGCCATTCATGAAGGTGGTATAATAAATGTACCAGTAAAATTCCCTTAGTCAGTTTTTTAACGGAACAAACTATAAAGTACACGAATTATTTCGATTCTAATGCGGTTTTTACTAAAGATTTCTACAATGTATATTATTTTTCTTGTGTACTGTCTTATGTGAAGTTCCGCCCATAAAAATAACTTTCAGCTGTTCTGTCGATCAGATCCGCGACTTTCATTCATAATAATATTACCGGATTATTACGCTGGTGGAAAATGTATCGGCATGTTTTGTTTAGTTACAGCGCGTGCTTTCAGTGTATAAGGTGCACAATTTTCGACCACCCTCGTTAATTTCAGACGCGTCTTTAATCCGCTGTTCACAATTTTTTTATTCTGCGTCTGATGTGCAATAAACCGGTCCTGACTGGTTTAGAGACTGCAGAAAATGGTTTATCACACCTAATCGAGATAAGAATGTCATGAGGGGGGTGTTAGCATGTGCACTGTGTAATTGATTTTCACGGGAATTTTAGCAAACAGAATCAGACCGACTGTTTAGGATTTTCAATCGGTCTTTCATGACCGCAATCGGTCTAGGACCGACAAAACCGAAAAAAATATGATATATATATAATACAATGATCCGACTTAATTGAATATTAGTTTAAATAAAATGTTCGTAATACAGACTATTAGCATCTTGTCAAAATATGGTAGATACTCGTATTTGAAGTATAGACATCAGTTATGAAAATATCAATTTCAAACATGGTGAGCCATTTGTTGCGTTAACATTTTTGATACCATCCTGATTTACATAATTAATATAATCTGTAAAACCAGATTTATCTTGAATCGTAAAGCTTAGCTGGCATAACTATTATCTTAGCAGTAATGCGATGGTGTTTTCTATCAAGCATGTGTCTGCTATGTTTAGTGTTAATTTATGCAAGACGAATATCAATACTTAGATCATCGCACAATAATAACGTGTTTGAAAAAAAAACGGTAAATGTGTTTCAAGTGTTTTAAACAAGATGTTTTATTAGATAGAACAAGCTTTGTTTTTGCTTGAACGAATGGTTTAGGCATTTTGTCCTATTCATCGATCAATAGGCACTTTACCAAGCACGTATCTAAATTTGTGGTTCTATGTGCGATCATTTTTCCTTATGGTGATCTTTTTTAAATGAACTGCATTTTATGCAGCCGATGTGCTTTATGTGCAAATAAGACTTGTACTATTGCACATGATTTAGCTACTTCTTTGCAAATCCGAATGCCATAAATGAGATTTTTTATTGATTCCATCAGCAATGATCATCTGTAAGTTTGCCAATGAATTAAATTATAGTATTTAATATAACTTGTTGCTTGTTTTTCAATAATAAATGAAAGCTCGTGATAAATAGTGTTTTGAACCGATTTGGAACTTGTCACGTTGATTAAAGACAATAATAAAAATGAGAGTCGACCGGTATTCGAACCGGAGTGGACTTCTAACTGTTCAATACAGTTGCCGGTCTAAACGTTGTATCGAAAGGACTGTGTTGGGCAAAGTCCCGCCTGTCAAATGCGCCCGAACCATGTTTCGTTTGGAAAAAATATATAAAGGATATTTGATGTTTTATTGAATGATCAAATTTAATTTTAAAATCGGTTATATGCAAACATACATACAAACAGCTTCTTACAACGCAGTTGGTTAATTAAACGCAATTGGTTTAATAAAACTATCTCGTTGGTTAGGTATAGGAGGCTCTTTTGGTTTAATATAGTAGGGTCAGTTGGTAAAATATAGATATTATTGTTGGTAAACATAATGCATAAAGCTAATTTGCTTTAATAATGAAGATTACTCAGCGCATTGTACAGCAATGTTTTAATTGTGCTCCTATTTCTTGTACTCTATGAAGTGGCTTTCGGACTTTTTTGTCGGCATCTAAGGATAATTTCTATGATAAATTGTCATTAAATATTCACTTGAAACTCAATGTTTCGACGTCACATACGTTTTTAAGCCTAAGTCACACACGTTTTGCAACAGCAGTGACGATGTTTCCATATAATACAAAAGAGTGTGTTTTTTTTTAAATGCACATTTCTTTGCTAGCATAATGCGTAACTTAAACATACATAATATATACAATATAACAACGTCGACCTAATTAAAAACATGCGTCGGCCGGGAATCGAACCCGGATCAACTACTTGGAAGGCAACCATGCTAACCTTTACACCACCGACACCCTTTACTTATCACTCATCACTTTCGATTTTGGGGCTTATTGTGTAAGTATAAAATATAACTTACAAACAATTAAACACGAGCGTCGACCGGGAATCGAACAGGGATCGACTGTTTGGAAGGCAACCATGCTTATCTTTACACCACGGACGCCAATTACTTAAATTTCAACCCTTTTGATTTAAGGGTTTATTGTGTTAGTGTTGTGTTAGTTATGCAGCCATGCTAACTTTTACCCCACCGACGCCCTTTACTTATCACTCATACCTTTTGATCGTGGGGCGTACTGTGTTAGTATACAATTTAACAATTTCCACACATAAAAAAATGCGTCGGTCGGGAATCGAACCATGATCGACTGCTTGGAGGGCAATCATAAATCGTATTTCTATATGCATCGTTATTGCGTTATCATATTGTTTCCTGTACTTTCCAAATGCTTTCTGTTGTTGTTGTTCGTTTTCCACGACAATATGCGTTATTATGTGAAGATATTTTGACTATGATTATTTATATTGCTTTGCTTTCAAAGGTGTGTAAAAGTGATCTTGAAGCTTCCTTCAAAAAGACTGTATAATATTTAATATAGTTTCTGATCGTTTTGCAAATTTATAAATTTCACACAGTTCTTCACTTGCATAATGTAAACCAACTGAAATATATTTTTACAGAAAATTATTTATAACTAACCAACCAATTATGTCTTCATATGCATGAAAATATATGTTAATGTGTATGAATGTGTTCTTGTATACCGTAACGCTTGTTAATAAAATAAAAATACAAATAAGCAAATAATAAATAAATGTTATTTTATCACATTGAAGCATTTATCATGTATAAACAAACAATAGTCTTTACACGAATCACTTATTGACTTTAATTCACTTGTTTACTCTAAGAGTAAAATGAAATAGGTTTGTAATCGTTTTCCTGATTCTTTTGTTTTAATCCACGTATAGGAGACAATCACATTTCATCTTAGTTTGATACTCAAATTATCAATAAGATTAGGCCTGTAATAAATGCTTAAATTCCATTCCTTGCTTTTGCAAATGGCAATCTCACTATAATAGTTTTTGTGTAGCAATTTGAATTGAAATAAATACTTAAAATGTAGTACACTGTTGGCCATTGGTTATGTTATCATTGCAACGTGAACATTTTGTATGTTTGCCACTGTCACTTTCGGTTGCAATTAAAAAACAGAAATGTTTCTTTAAATTACACTAACAAATATTTGACTTGACAAGTTCTTTCAATGTGTTGATAAGTGCGTGGGCCTTTTGTCAAAATGCATTACTTCAGAAAAACCGTTCGTCCACAATTTTTTTTTTTTTTTTTTTTTTTTTTTTTTTTTTTT